>JADRCD010179608.1:761-30425 GCA_019843815.1 Montemys delectorum
CATGGCTCCCTAGGATGGATCCTGATGAAAAGAGACAGTCTGTGGTTTTAAGGCATTTATTGTCATGGTGGAAAGTAGATGAGTAAAACCATAGCCCACCTCTTATCGGACCAGAGGTTAAATCCCTTTTGCAGGGAGGAGTGTCTGGGAAGGAAGGCTTATTGGCTAAACCTCTAAACCTTTAGGTACCTCATTAAAATGGAGATCTGTCAGGCCTGGCGGTGGTGGCACACACCTTTAATCCCAGCACTTGGGAGGCAGAGGCACATGGATTTCTGAGTTGAAGGCCAGCCTGCTCTACAGAGTGAGTTCCAGGACAGCCAGGGCTACACAGAGAAACCCTGTCTCGGAAAAAAAAAAAAAATGGAGATCTGTCTTGAGTCTACATGACTACAGGTCATATCCTCTACAAGGGCTTGGAGTGTTGCCCTCACGTGATTGAAGGACACAAATCTATGGAGGGCTTCGGCTTCATGCCAGGAGCCTAGTATCCAGAAACCAGGCCAAATGCCTGAGGTCCCTTTAGGGTCACTGGAGTTTCTAGCCATAGCTCAACCAGGAACCAGATGCTTTTCACAGTCCTACAAACAACCAAGCTGTTAGGTTTCAAACACAGGACAAATGGCTAACTGACCCTGGCCTCCAGGTGTGTTCTCCCAGCATCACTCAGCCCCTACCTGTTACAGGGTCCCCCCTCCTGGCATATACCACCCTACCGTGAACTCTCCAGTCCAGGGGCTAGCCTACCTTCCCCCAGTTGTTCTTTCTTACATAGTCCAACCATTTTGACTAAGCCAGTTCTTTTACCCCTTTTTCCCTTTTGGTCTCTTGGTTTCTTGGCTCTCCCCTCCCCACTCTCCTTACATGGTCGAGCTCAGAGTCATGTTCACTCTGGACTCTTCCAGGTGTGTCTGCCTATGCTCTCCTCATAGCTACAGTAAACTCCTCCACCATACCTAGGGGCAGTCATGTTCTTCTTAATTCTCTTTGGCCAGTGTCAACAGACACACACACACACACACACACACACACACAATGCACAGCTGTCATTTTAAAGGAGACAAGAGATAGTTTATTTTGGAGTTATTTTGAATGATCATTACTCAGAACACAGATTTAGATTACTTCCAATGCAGAAGCAGTTCCCTGAGGTTTTTATCCTTTTACATAATAAAGAAAGTAATAAATCAAATCAAGTTTGAAATACATTGGTGGGTACATTAGAGAGGCAGGCACAGTGAGATTTGACTTTTCTATAAGCCTACCATGCTATCTGATGACATTTTTTGTTTTGGGGTTGGCAGAAGCCAGTTATAGTTAGGGTTATTATAGCTATGATGAAATACCGTGACCAAAAAGCAAATTGGAGAGGAAAGGGGTTATTTGGCTTATATTCTCTTATTGCTAGTTATCATTGGGAGAACTCAAGACAGGAACCTGGAGGCAGGAACTGATGCAGAGGACATGGGGGGGGGGGGGGGCAGGCTGCTTGCTGGTTTACTCCTCTGCCTTACTCTGCCTGCTTTCTAACAGAACCCAGGACCACCAGGAGCCCAGGGATAGCACCACCAACCATGGGCTGGGCCCTCCCCCATCAAACACTAATAAAGATAAAAGTTGTTTTAGAAAGCCCTACAAGCTTGCCTACAGCCTGATCTTATGTAGACACTTTTTTTTCTTTTCTTTTCTTTTATTAGATATTTTCTTTATTTACATGTAAATTTCTCCTTTCCCAATTTCCCTTCCAAAAAACAAACAAACAAACAAAAGCAACAAGAATAATCCCCTGTTGCCTTCCCCCTCCCCATGCCTGCCACCCCACCCTCTCACACTTATTGGCCCTGGCATTCCCCTACACTATGAGAGCCCCTCCTCTCAAATGACTTTAGCTTTGTCAAGCTGACATAAAACTAGCCAGCATACTAGTGGTCTGCTAAGTTAATAGATTCCAAACAAAAGGCTTTGATCTATTGTCACAGGATGTTAGTTCTAACACAAAGGTAGGCAAAGAATGACTGTTCCAGAGGACCCAATATGAAGTAATTAGCCTCTGGACCTGCAACATTTCAACCTGTCTTTAGGGCCGAAGTTCTAATCAGCCAATCAGTCTCTTCAGATTCCTCTTAGAAATTTTCATTTACAGCCTGATGCAGCGTCTTTTCAGGATTTTTCATTCACACCAGGTACTCGTCTAACCCACCTACTGAGGAGAACTAGACAAATTGTACTTTCTTTAAGAAAGCCATCAATGGCTGCTATTGTGTCAGTGTGTGCCTACTAGATCAGAAGGCCCTGAAGGATGCCTGGAAGCAGGAGGATAGCCTTACTATGTGTGTTGTCAGCACGCCTCAGAAACAGGGAATCCAGCCAAAGACCTCAGAGAATAACAGAAAGCCGGGCTAAGTGAGAAAGGTAGGAGTAACTTGGTCTAGAAAAATGAAGGAAGAGAAGCACCCAGTGGCTGTGTGAGCTAAAAGGACCTGAGAAGGCTCCCTTGGGCTTTGACAGCACTGGAGAAAAGATAATCAAGGGTAAAAGGCATGATGCTGTTCCTCCTGGGCCAAGTGAGAAGCAGAAGTCAGTCAAGATAGAGCCTGAATCAGCACTATCTTCAACCATGGGGAGGGATGTGTGGGTCTCCTTTTTCCTTGTGGGTTTGAAAGGATGATGGAGAGAACTTCCCTTCCGGGATTCAGTTTCAAAGAGCCAGCTCATTTTATCGTTCCAAGGATAAGGTTTATAAGGGCTCCTTGGGTTGCAGGAAAGGCTGATTGGTCACAACCTAGCACCAAATTAGCATATGGGTGGAAGAAAGAGCAGGACTTATGTGCTGAATCGTGTAGCATTAGCAGGAAGCTCTGTGCAAGGTCATCCTTAAAACAGGGTCAGGCATCTGTGCTCACAGACACTCTCCAATTTAGATCAGATGAAGAAGAGGAAGCCCCGAAGTGAAAAGGAGTCCTCCATTTTACACAGAGCTCCGGGGGCTATCTGGATATGGCGGTTCATGACCTTAACAGCAGGGCCTTCTAACAAGATGGGGAGAGAAGGTCAGTCCAGGCTTGAGTACGTAGAGCACAGTCCAGGACAAAGGTCATGGAAAAAAACTGACTGAGGTCTAGGCCAGGTCTTGACTTACCCATCCCAAGCAGATTTCTGGCAGACACCAGGTAGGGTGGGGGAAGCTCCACCCCTGAGCAACTTCTCAGCAAGGTCTAAAACCCCACAGTGAACCAGAGAGTTCTTAGATCACACTAGCCTCCTAAGTCCTTCCCCCTCCCGACACACACACACACCAAGCCTCTGAAACACACTGTGCAAAAATCCCATCCAAAGAGCAGGCAAACTAATTCCAAGAGAAACTTCCACTGGTGATGGTGGTGGCGGTGGCGGTGGCAGCGGCGGCGGTGGCGGTGGCGGTGAAGAGTGAAGGTTCTCTTCCCTTTCCTTTTTCCAGACCCTCTTATACACCCCTCCCTACTCTCCTTCAAACTCATGGCCTCTTTTTTCACTAATTATTATTGCATGTGAATATGAATATGTAAATATATTCCCTCTGTTGCCTTCTTTCTCCTGATGACCTGGCAATGTGCAATATCCTTTCCTGGATCAGTTCACCTCCTTAGAGCCTTCCCTCACCCCCATTAAGCCCAGTGAGAAGTAGATGGCAAATACCCAGCTTGGGAGTCTAACCATTCAGATGGCCATTCACTTTTGTAGCAGCAATATAAAGCAAGCAGGATTTTCCACTTCCCATAGTTGATGTTTTTGCCACCTTGAATGCTATTGAAATCTTTCAGCCCAATAGTGAAAAATGTAATGTGGATCAGGATGTAAGCTCCAGCCATCAACCTGGCTTCTTACATGCCACCACATCCTGCCCATCATCAGTGACAAATTTGGCAATGACAAGAGCACACAACCTACTGAGGAGACAATGGGGTGGGGGCAGAACCACTCTCAAGACCCCACTCACTGTCAAAGAAAGGAAACCTGCCAAGCCAAAGGCGTCGGCACCCTAGTCAGTGCTTCCTACGTGGCTGAGAGGTAATAACTGGGTCTCCTGTCTGCATTTCAGATGTGCTTACCAGACAGAAGGCTGCATGTGCTCATTAAAACATCCATTTTCAAAATTGTTTTGGTTGGCCCTATAACAGTGCAATGTGGTATGCTGGATATTAACTTCTCTTTAATAAATGCACTGTGGATATGAAGTCTTTCTCAGCATGCTATCATGGGGAAGAGCAGTTCCAGAAGATGTCCTGATGAACAAGAGTCACCCATCATCCTTAGGCTAATGCCTTGAGAAGTTTGGAGAGCTTGCCAAGTTTGCACTGCAAACTTAAGGTTGAGGCTGGAGAGATGGCTACTGTTTAAGAGTGCTTACTGCTGTTGCAGAGAACCTAGGTTCAATGTCCAGCACCCATGGTGACTTACAAGTGTCTGTAACTTCAGGGGATCTAATGTCTTCTGACCTCTGCAGAATTCAGGTACACATATGCTACATGTAGGCAAACATTTCTACACATAAAATAAAAGTAAAAACTTAAGAATAAACTGGGTCACAGATTTATCTCAAGCTAATTTTTATTTGCCCCATTCTTATGTGGGTTTCTTTGTTTGTTTAAGAAGTTCTAATATAGTCTAGGTTGAACTCAAACTTTCTAGATACCTGTGAATGGTCAAAGGTCTGATCCTCTGCCTCCTCCTCCCAAGTGCTGGACTGACAAGCATGTGTCACCATGCATCTCCATGCATTCTAGGAACGAACAGAGGTAACTCTTTAGCCCTATAAAATTTCTTCCAAATTTGAATTCATCTCCCAGCAGGAAGAGCATTCAAATGCACATCCTTCAAGTCTGACAGGCTAGGGCCCAGCCCCACATGCCCATATTGTTCGTAGTAGCCCCCCTGGTGCTTATGGAAATTGAGTATCTGCCTTGTTAGTCAGTGACTTCACCTTGAGATATGATGTCTTTCTCCAGTTGAGATATCTCAGCAGTTTCTTAGTGGAACTCTGTTGCTTGTCTGCATCTCAGGAGCAGAGAGTCCATCACATGTTCAAGAAATTCAGAGTCCAGGATTCCCTCTGTCTCTGTCTCTGTCTCTGTCTCTGTTTCTGTCTCTCTGTCTCTGTCTCTGTCTCTGTCTCTCTCTCTCTCTCTCTCTCTCTCTCTCTCTCTCTCTCTCTCTCTTTCACACACACACACACACACACACACACACACACACACCTTATTTAATTTTAAAGGTACAATTTTCCTCCCTGACTCAGCTCTTCTACTTCTAGAAACAGACCCCAAGGAAATATGGTCCCCAAAATGCATACATAATAATGTTCATCAGAACACTGATTAAGTACCAGAAATTGGAAACAATTTAAATGTCTGGAAATATGGCATGAAGACATAATTCATTCCTAATGATAAGCTATATAGCCACTAAATAATATATGCCATCATTAGATATATGTTAATAACATATTAATGCATACAGTTAGGTGAAAAAATATTGCACTGGATCAAATTCACAAGGTTTTCTTTTCCTAGGGCCTTGGATGCTCACTCAAGGAAAGTCCCAGCTACTGCCACCAACTCTGGTGTTCTGTGCTGCCTACCCAACCAGTGTCTCCAGGCAAGTGCTTGACTTGGCATCAACCCTATTGTTGTAGGAGCCAGGTATGCATCAAAAACCTCACAAAGGCCACAGCCCTATGTACCCAAAAGAAGCACAAAACCTGACAATGGGACCTGGTTTCTCCAATGGCTACCTCTAGAACCTGAAACAAAACAGATTCAGGAGCCAATCTCCTCTGGGGCAAAATGTGACCTGTAATAAAGACAAGAAACCCGTCTGTGGAGAACTGTTGTTCTTTCTGCCCTTGGTAGCCATGCACAGACAGCTATGCTTGCTCTGGCAGTTCCCCATGGTACAATAAGGCATTGTCTTCTTCTTTTCACTGTTCCCTGAGAATACACACTACAGAAAAGCCTTAGGAGAAAGAAACAAACCTAACCTGTATAGTACATGGTTTTTTGTCATGATTCATTTTGATTTTGATCATCACTTGATTATATTACATAAGTTTAAACCCTACTTGAGATATATCCTTGGGTATGTCGGTGATGACATCTCCAGAGAGGGCTAACTGGATAGGGAAGACCTATCCTGAGTGTGTGCAGCACCATCTCATGAGTTGGGGTCTCAGCCAGGATACATTTGTTCTAACTTACATTGGCTTTTGTCAGGTATTGGGATACAGTGATGAAAAAAAAAAAGACTTGTTAATTTTAATGATGGATATAATTACATTTAAGGTACCTTAACTTTATTTTTTAGTTTTCCACTTATAATTTTAACTGCCTCATGAAGAACAGCCAACTGTAAAACTAGAGGGAACCCAAGTATAAGACTGCCCTCTTGTCTGACACCAGCAAATCATTGGGGGGGATTCCCAAAAATCACCCTCTCCTTTGCTAACCCTTCTGAAGAACTCACAGACCTCATCGAATGCTGCTAAACTCTGAGTTACAGGGAAGGATCCACTTTAAAATCAGCCATGGGAAGAGGTTCCTGCAGGAAGTCAGGGAAAAACAGCAAATGTCACCTCTTGCTTTGGGAGTGAGGGACAGTATTGTTTTCCAGGCTCCAGTGCGTAACATAATGTGTGGAAAGTATTACTAACAACAGTTGTCCCTGCACATGTGATGGTTTGAGTGAAAATGTGCCCCCATAGGCTCATTAGATAGTGGGCTCCTTGAAGTAGGTGTGACCTTGTTGGAGGAACTATGTCCCTGGGGGGTGGGCTTTGAGGTTTTAAATGCTCAAGCCAGGCCCAGTGTCACTATTTCTTCGAGCTGCCTGCCAATCCAGATGGAGAAGTCTCGGCTCCTTCTCCAGCACCATGTCTGCATGCCACCATGTTTCCTGCCATGACAGTGGACTAAACCTCTATCTAAACTGTAAGCTAGACCCAATTAAATGTTTTCCTTTATAAGAGTTGCTGCAGACATGGTGTCTCTTCACAGCAATAGAAACCCTAAGGCAGCAAGTCTTCCTCTCTGGAGCCTTTCCTGGAGCTTCAGCACAGGAGCCCAACTTGAACGATCAAGTCCAAGAAGCTTCTTTGTCTCCAGTCCCGTCAAAGGTAAAATGACACTACAGGACCAAAAGTTTTCTATGTTAACTGAGGGAAACTCAACATTACAGTATCTGGTTGACATTAAAAAAAAAAAAAGCTGGACATTTAATGAAAGCATGCATGTTTCAAAGGCCTAGAGTTGACTGTCTAGAGGTTGAAAGCAAAGACCAGATCTCTTCTTGTTAAATTCCTCACAACAGAATCTCCACCCCAAGTAGTCTATGTTGCCTTCAAGTCTCTGATATATCAAGTCTCAATTTCTGTCAGAGCCCTATTGTCTTCATAATTTCCATTTCGTTCAGGTCTCCATGGCCTTCGGGTCTTCATGACCCTCCTGGTCTTCATTCCCTTCTGGTTTCTATTGCTTTTATTACCTTCACACTCTCCATGACCTGTATGTCTTTTAAATTTTCCCTATTTTCTTTAAGATCAAGCTACTCATAAAGAAAAATGAAATTCTATTGTTTTCAATGAAACAGATGGATCTGGAAGGAAGATGTGATATAAGAGAAAGACACACACCATACCATCATTTTTCTCATATGTAAAATCTTTTGTTTGGTGTTGTGTTTTTGGGAAAGTCTCACTTGGTCGTCATCCTGCCCAGCCTCCCCAGTATCATAATTACAAACCCTTTCCTCTATACATAACTCATATGCAGAAGCTAAACATGGTCTTACAATACAACAGAGATTGGGAAGACTATGTTAGGAAAAACTGGAGAAAAGAAGGTTGAATGGGGGGCTGGTGAGATGGCTCAGCCGGGAAGAGCACTGATTGCTCTTCTAAAGGTCATGAGTTCAAATCCCAGCAACCATATGGTGACTCACAAACACCCATAATGAGATCTGACACCCTCTTCTGGTACGTCCAAAGACAGCTGCAGTGTACTTTTAATAAATAAATAATAAATAATAATAAAAGAAGGTTGAATAGAATCCATACACAGTGTATATGGGTTTGAAGTATCACACTGAGTTCCATTCATATGCACACTTAATACATATTATTAAAAGATTATTGCCAGGCATAGCATGGTATGCCTTTAATCACAGAAGTTTGGAGGTAAAGACAGGTAGTTCTCTATGTGTTCCAGGCCAGCTTAGTCTACATAGGATACCTAGAAACATCTTGTGTCAAAAAATCTTTGGTGATTATTTTGGAGGGATGAGTTTTTTATTGTTTTCTGTTGCAGTTAATTTATTTTATTTTATGTGTGTGAGTGTTCTGCCTGCATGTGTGTATGTGCACTACATGCATGCCTGGTACCTATAGAGATCAGAAAAAGTATCAGATTCCGTGGGGCTGGAGTTACAGATGGTTATGAGCCACCATGTGAGTGCTGGGAACTGAACACAGGTCCTCTGCAAGAAGAACAAATGTTCTTAGTCATTGATCCATCTCTCCAGCCCATGCTGTAGTTTTGTTTTGTTTTTGTTTTTAAAAGACAGAGTTTTACTCTCTAGCCTTAGCTTCATATTGAGCAATGATCAAACAAAGTAATTACTATATACACCACCTCAAACTGTGATGTACATTTGTTTGTTTGTTGTGGGAAGCACTTCCAGAATTAACTTTGACTGACCTCTTGCTTGCAACTGACTAATCATGAATAAGTCTGCTGACATCTATCTTTGTTTTTAATTAAGACATTCGTTGTAACCTGACAGGTTCCTCTGTGTATGCATATGTCCTTGAGAGACTGTCCCAGCTTGAAGGAAACAGCCTCAGTCAAACATAGATACTGTGTACCATAAACTTGCCACATAAGGACTTGTGGTCATTGTTTATCTTCCTGAAATTGGTCATGCTTTGTGTTGCTTGCCTTTAAAAGACACTGAGAAAATGCACTTGCTCACCGGCGTGGTATTGACCAGCAGCCCTCCCATATCTGCCTTTGCATCTTCTTTCTGCCTTCCCTATAATCATCTCACTCCCCCAGTTGTGATTTCCACATTGACTGACCAGAAGGCACTGGCAGTTTGTACTTTTGAAGTTGGGCCATACTATGTAACTTGGGATGGCCTCAAACTTTCATCCACTGGTGGACATTTCGATGGTCCCTGTTTATCTCCCAATAATTTTGGAAAATGGAATGACAATAGACTTTCGTTTGGCTCCCACCCAGCAGAGGAGTTGCTCAGTCATAGAGTTAGAGTTATTCCATTTATTTTGTCTGTCTATGTGGATGTGTGTATGCTCATGGTTACACAACAAGCACCATTCCCTAAGTACAATGCTTTTTAATTCTTTGAGAATTTCATAGAATGTATTTTGATCATAGTCACTTTTCCTAACTCTTCCAGGAGTGGACCTCCCACCTCCTCAACCCCTCACAACTTCATGTACTCTTTTTGAATCCAATTTACACGGCCCATCTACTTCTGGGTAAAGGCCATCCACTGGAGCATGATCAACCTTTCCAGGGGCCACCGTTAAAAAATTTAATTCCCTCCCCTAGAAACTTCAACATTCCTTAGCTTCTGGGGTGGGGGTGGGAAGGTGATGAGCTACTTCCCCCTCCATGCTGGAGTATTGACTGAATTATTATGTTCAGGTCTTTCTGGGGCAACTACAGCTGCTGTAGTTCATGAGCACTGTGATCCTGTCAAGTCTAAAAGACACTCTTTCTCTCTAGTCCTTCCCTATCTCTGATTCTTATAATCTTTCCACTTGTCTCCTGCAATGGTCCCTGAGTCTTGAAGATGGGGATAAGTAGATGTCTCCTTTGTCAGTGAGCACCCAGTGGTGAGTGTCTGTGTTACCTGCTGTGCACAGTCCCATATCAAGCCCTTTTACACAGTGAGCCATCTCTGCACCCATTAAGCCATCTTACCAACCCGTCATGTGAGTTTTCTGAAGAATGCCAATGCTATCTCCCACAGTGTCCAGAATGACTCTATGTTCCCATCTATGATGTGTAAACATTCCCATTTCTGCACACCCCCTTCCAACTCCCATTCCCTTTGGTCTTTTTAGTAAGAAACTTCCTAACCTTCCTATCTCTTAACTATTTGTACCTTCATTTCTCTGGTGATTATAACTACAGTTTAGAGCTGGTTGTCTCAAAATCCCTTGTTTACAAGCGTAGTCCCCAGTATGACACTTTGTGGAGAGCATAGAACCCTTAGAAACTGGGCTTATTTAGAAGGATGGTCTTGAGTTGTGCCCTTGAAGGAGACATTGGGACCTCAGCTTTTTCCTCTCTCTCTTTGCTTCCCAACCACCATGAGGTGAGCTCCCTCCTCTGTCTTATATTCCCTTCATTTCTATCCATGGCCAAGCCAATAGAAGCAAGGAACCATGGGCTCTGAAACTACAAACAGAAGCAAACCTTTCCTCTTTATAACTTGTTTATGTCATGTACTTTGTCATAGTAGCGGAGTGGGCTGGCCCACAGTACCATTGAGCATATTGTACATCTATGCACATCTTGGCCACTGGTATGTCTTTTTTTGAAGAATACATATTAACATCTTTAACCCATTTACTAATTAGATTATTATGGGTTTCACCAACTTAAACACCTGCTATGTCTTGCATATTTTCCTAAGCCCTTCTGTAATACCAAATAATTTTTTGAATTATTTGTTCTTCCTACGAAATCATTTGAGATTGTGTTATAAATGCCTCCCATTGGTGTATGTGGAAAGTGATGTCCAGAAAGGATCAGCATGTTGCTCAGGGTCTCACAGCTCCAAAAGGTTAAGTCTGAAAAGTATCCAGGTTCTGGGCCTCTAGCAATAATATACTGCACTAGAATATAAAATCCATCCTACCAGGAGGTGGTGTTAAATGTTTGCTGCTGAACCCTCTGTTATTAACACATACCCAAGATCTAATAGCTGCCACATGAGATTTATTATGAACTAATTGAGAGGACTTGGTGTATTTGAATGTCTATCAATTAATTATTTATGTAGAGAGTCTGATATGTAGTATATTTAATGGGCAAATGAAGACATTAAGTTTTTCAACCAGGCAAAGGACTTTATAACATAAAGGAAGGGTTTTTTTTTTCTTCTTGCTCCAGCCCCACTCCCTCCGCTCAAAGATTTATTTATTTTATTATATGTAAGTACACTGTAATTATCTTCAGATGCACCAGAAGAGAGCATCAGATCTCATTACAGATGGTTGTGAGCCACCATGGGATTTGAACTCAGGACCTCCGGAAGAGAAGTGAGTGTTCTCTCAGTAGAGCCATCTCTCCAGCCACACAAAGGGAGTTTTTGAGGATGCATAAAAACAAATGGGTTAGGACTGTGAGAAGGGGCCAATGGGCAGAGAAGTGTCCAGAGCCCACTCTTTTCTTTCATCAAATAAGAGCTGGCAGACGACTTTCAAAGGTGAGGATAGTTAAGATACAATTAAATAAATTTCTCATTAGGTTCTTGGGTGTACTGTCAGGTTCATTAATCAGTGCCCATAAGGCATAAGTTGAGAGAATCCAAGATTTTCAAAGATGGAGGTAACCTTGAAGGTCATTAAATTTAACTTTTTCATTTTGCATATGATTTTCATAAAAAGAAGCCAAGATCTATGGCATCTAAGCAGCCGGTTTAATTTCTCTCCCATGTAAAAATCGCCAGCTCCCTTCCTCTGGAAATCCTGGTTGGGTGCATTCCACAGGATCTCCTCAACTTCTAGCTTCCCATCAGCCTTCTTTCCCTTGTCAAAACCATTCCCTTTCCTAACCCCGTAACATACACTTCATAGGTATCCTTGGTCTTTCCTTTCAGTGGATGAATGTAGAACTCAATAGCACTTGTTGAATGGATGTTTCCAGGCTCCGTGCTTGGGTTACTGCAGCACACTCCGGGCTTGTGTGCCAGGACTTGCCCGCTCAAACACTTGCCATAGCTTTACTCAATCTCTTTCTTCCCATCTGGCAAGGGGCTGTCATGGTGGTTTAGATCATAAGTTCAAAGATAGTCTTACTGGGTTCCCTGCCTTTCCCACTGTTTGCCTGGCTTAGGGGTCTACTTCACTGCCTTTCCCGTATGACTAATAGGGTTAATAATATTATCTGCCTGTGATGGTTAATTTCAGTTGTCAACTTTATTGGATCATGAAACAGCAAAGGGGACTAGACTGATAGGTGGCTCATTTGGGCTCATGAAAGGGCTTTTCATGAAAGCATGAGGACCTGTGTTCAGATCCCAGCACCTATGTGAATAGTCCTGCATGACAGCACTAACCTGTAATCCCAGCACTGGGGAGGTAGAAGGAAGGAGATCAATGGGGCTTGCTGGCTAGCCAGCCTAGCCAAATCAATGAGCTCTGGGTTCAATGACAGATCCACACTCAGTAAATCTGGTAGGGGACAAGGGAGGAAGATAGTATGTGTCAACTTCTGACCTCCATATGAACACACACACACACACACACACACACACACACACACACCACCTAGGATATTGATAAAACATACTGTTGAAAGTACCTTTCAGGGCTTTTCCATACAGGATTAACTGAGTGAGTGTGCCTGGAAAGTAGATGGCACCATCCCATGGGCTGGAGTCAAGGAATGAATCAAAGTGGGAAGGAGAAAGCCAAGTTGAGTGCCTGTGTTTCCCTTTCTCTGCTTCCTGATCTGCTGCAATGTGAGCAAGCACTCCCACACTCCTGCTGCCACAGCTGAGAGCACCCCTCCTTCCTGCCACCATGCCTACAACCCTGTCTACAACCCCTTCCTGCCTGACATATTCTTGTCAGGAACTTGAGCAGAGAAACAAGAGAAGTGACTATAACATAACTTCAGAGGGGTTTGTGAGGGCTGAGTGGGTCATTGATATAAGCCACTGATAACAGTGCCTAGGTGAGGCAGTTAAGAGTGATTGCTGCTCTTGCAGAAGACCCAGGTTCACCACCACCTATACTAGGTAGCTCATAATGTTCTGTAACTCTGGTTCCAACACCCTCTTCTGGTCTTCAAGGATACCTTTACTCATGTACACCATAGGCACATGCACACACACATGCATGCAAACAATTAAAAATAAATTTTTAAAATGAACAGCAGCAAATAGGTTCCTTTTCTCAAGCCCAGAGCAAAGCCCGGGGAATGATAAATACACAATACATCGTCACTGCCAGCAGTTTTGTTAGCATCTAAAGATGCTGTCACTCCATTCTAAAACAGAGAATTTCCAGTTTTCAGAAGGACAAAGAATTCAGAATAGTCTGTTCAAAAGTGCCCCTCAGGTAGTCATCAAATATCCAGAGAAGCCATAGGAAGGCTCATCTGCTCAGGGAGAGATGTGTACAGCTACTACAGGCTCTTAACAATTCCATAGAGTTGCATGAGCAATTAAAACACATTAGGGACAGATTCCATACTTGCTCCCAGAACCAAGGAGGGTAATTGTGTCATTGAACTCATATCATTTCCATTTAGCGGAAAGAGTTCTCAGGTCATAAACACAATGGTTCTTCATTCCACCACAGCCAACTGTGGAAAACATAATAGAGACCTAATGACCCATCTTGCTTAATCAAAGCGAGGAATTTTTTTTTTTTACTTTCCAGAAGCCTCTGCCATGTAAATTGTAGTAGCCAAACATAACCTGATGCCACAGCCCACACTCAAGGCAGTGTTCATCCACCTTCATGAAGCGCTCAGCTTTGAAGATTATAAATGCTTTGAGCCAATGACTTTGAACTCGGGAAAGCAAAGCATTTCTTCCATGAAGTCATGAGTGTGGCATTCATTATGAGGCATGATTAACCTCTGTTACATCTCACATTAACCCTGTCACGTCTCCCAGACGATAAAGGATTTGGCTCTCTGATTTTGATATTAGTGTCTTTCCTCCAATATTAACTATCAGTCTGAGGCTCTTGTGGCAGTGGGGTCAGGATAGGGATGAGGGATTGGGGGAGAGAAGGTGCCCAAGTCTGTATGTATGTGGAGCTTGTGGAGATTTTGTGTTTGGGTTTAGATGCTGGTTTTATTTGTATTGTTTTGATTTTTTAAAGACAGGATCTTTCGTAAACTCTCCAAAGTTTAAGCAGGCTCAGGGCCTCCTGTTGGGTGGCCCAGTGCTGGGATTCCAACTGTACTGCATCATATCTAGCTGTTTACATAGATTCTGGAATCAAGCTCAGGTCTTCATACCTTCAGGATAAGCACTTGACTAACTGAGCCTTGCCACCAAATCACCCACATTTTATCATGGTCTTTGTTCAACTTAATTGGATCTCAACCTGGCTGGCAGTAGCACAAACTGAAAAAATCTGATGTTGCCATAGCTCTTTTCATCCCCATTTGCACAAGATTTGACAAAACAGCTAACTATGTAGCTTAAGAAAGCCCTTAGGTCTGCTTGACAAGCAAGGTGTATTTGCCGTAGGGGGACAGAAGCAGAAGTCCTGTCAGAAATAGGTGAGCCTATTTCACCCAATTATCAAGCTAGCCCCTGAAAGCTACTGCCTCTGATTTTTATGAGTTGGTCTTGGTGTCTTTCTGTCTCGGTGAATGTTATTTTGCACTTACAGGAAGTTTCCTCCTCTTTGGAAAGAAGCAACCCCACTGTAGAACACTATTCTGTCTTAACAGGAGTTGTCTTCTTCAGAGCATGACAGAGGCCTGGACTTCCAGGGAAAGAGATAACAATGAGGAAGATGCTGCCAAAGAGCACATGCACTGAGATGCACTAAGAACAGGGGCTCTGAATGGGTAGAATAAATGGTGACATACACAGAACTGATCATCACCAAGTTATTTCAAATGAGATAGGGCGACTAATATGGGCTGTTCTACTTTTTCTTGGGTGAAAAGAGTCAGGCCATGAACAGGGAGTGTGATATGAGGATACAGTATTTGTATTTGTGTTTTTTGTTTTGACAAGCTCTCAGGTATCCCACACTGAGTTGTTGTCATACACCCAAAGATGGCCTCATACTCAGTCTAGGATAAATTTGAACTTCTGATCTACCTGCTCCCACCTCCCAAGTGCTAGGATTGTGGTGGTGCTATGCCCAGCTTCTGTGATATGTGCATGTGTGAACAGCAGCATGTGAATGCATGTGTTCATCTGTACAGAGACCAGGAGGCAACTTCATTGCCATTCTTTAGGAGAATGATTTTGATGGTTGCTTTGGATTGTTTGTTTTGTTTTAGACAGGGTTCCTCGCTGTTTTGGACCTTGCCAAGTAGGATAATATGGTTGATCTTCAGAAATCCCTTGGCTCAGATCAACTGAGCCATATCTCTAGCCCAAATATATTGTAATCCTTACATATGCATAGAATTTTGCTAGAAGAACACGTTAGAAATTGATAATGGTTGTCTTCAGGGAGGCAGCCAAGGACATAGGAAAGAGAGACTTGCACAGACAGAAGAACTCTGTATGAACAATGGCTGAGTTCTTATCAGAAGTGAAAGAAGCCAAATGCATTGAAAGGTGGGGAGGGGGGCCTCCCTAGCTAGAACTGTGTGTCCAGAGAAGCAACCTTCTGAAATAATGACTTTCTGATAAGCAAAAAAGGAGGAACTTGTCAAAAGCACACAAAACAAGAAATATTAAAGGAAGTTTTCCAGAGTAAAGGAAAATAAAACTAAGAAGAGGTTCAGATCAATTGACAGGAATGTAAGTTGTTAGAAATGTCAACTTGTACATAAATATAAAAACTCTTGAGGATACAGGGATAGCTCTATACATACTCATACGTAGAGTGTGCAAAAATATGAGTTTAAGCCCAAGCACTGAAAATGACAACAATAATAACAACCTTTTTCCTAATCTTACCTTATTAAAATAACATTTAGAACTTAAAATAAAATTGAAACATTTTATGACCTGGATCCAAAAAAAGTAAAATATATGAATATAAAAAGTAGATAAATTGGGACTGTGTATGATACCCCTAGAACAACCAAAAAATAACATTTTAGATACAGATCACTAGAAATTCAATAAAAAGATAACATAAAAGCTACTCAAAGCACATTCAAAAATAGAAGAATCAAAGTACAAAATATAAAAGCTGAAGACTTAAATTCAACTATGTCAATAAGTACATTAAATATAAATTAACTAGACAGTCTAATTAAAAGACAGAGACTATCATTCTGAATTAATAGGATGACTCAAGAATATGCTGTTTATAACAACTCTTTAAATGTAAAGATATAGACATATTGACAGTAAAATATTGTATAAAATGTCTATATATTTCTTTAACTTAAGAAAGATGATATAGATATATGATTGTTAACATAAGCATCAAATTGTAACCCATGTGACAGCTCTTGGCTAAGCACTCACAGCTCTCGCCCCTTGTCCAAGAGTTTATATTCTGCAGCTACAAATTTCTACACCATGAAGAATAATAAAACTGTTTTTTGAAAAAGTAGAGCATATTCTTATCAATGACAAAGAAAATAATTCAAATGTGTCCCGAATCTAAAGTAAGTCTGGCAGTGTTCACCCATATTGCATTACATGACTTCACTTCAGGCTAGGTTCTGAACACACAACATGAGCACTTGGTACTGTGCATGCTGTCACATAGCACACATTGGTAGACTTTGTAGACACTGGAGAACAACCTTGGATATCATCCTCAGAAATTCACCTCCTTGTGATGAGGACTCTCACTAGCCTTTCCTCACCAATGAGGAAAGGTTGATGATGCTCCATCTCCCCCAAAGAGTTCTTCAGCTTGAACCTGGGTCCTAGTGCTTGCCTGAGTCACCTTCTACCCTCCTGACATGGTTCTTATCACCTGGCCATGGTGCTGATTGAAATCAGAGCCAGGATGTAGACCTGGGCTGCTCTTGCTCCTACTTAGAAATCTTTGCTCCCACCTGAAAACATTCACTTGGGTGGCCTCTGCTCTGAATGCCCTCCCTGAAGCATCCTGAGCTTCTTGTTCCTCTCTGTCAGCCTCTGCTGTTTTCTCTATAAAACTCCCATCCCACACAGAGTCCACTGAAAACCAGTCCTCTCTGAAGGAGTGCTCATAGGCCACCCATCTCTCCAGAGATACTTATCTATCTCCCTTTCCCATGTTCTACAGTTGCTTTCCTGGGCCCCTTAAGTCCTAGTGCCTCCATCAGAGTCCTGGATGACATGAGGAGGTTGCAGGAGCTCTGACAGGCATGGAGAGGTCCCCATTGGAAACTCACTCCAGGTTCTACTGCTCACTGACCACTTGAGCATGGGTGCACAGATAGACCTCCTTATGAAAACAGGGTAGCAATTTCCATGCAGAAGGACTCTTATGAGGGTGTAGAGGGTCTATCTGTGTAGTCCTCCTTCCAATCTACCTCCCATGCAAGAGAGTAAGGATTTCCTGAGCTGCTGGGGCTAAATTATGTGAGATACACTAGTTCTCCAATCTGTCTCTCAGATATACATTTTTAATATGATAAAAATGATTCCAACTTATTAACGGTTAGAAATGGTCTTCTCAGGAGCTTTTACATTTCTAGCAGGAGGTTGTGTTTGTGTAGATATTTATTGAGCTTAAGGGTCTCATAAACAATGCTCTTGAGCATATTTTCTGTGACTGTTTGAAGCGGACCAATTTAATTTTTCATAGTCTGGTTAGTTATTAAACATATCACCTTGTTCTGGTATCTCTGCAGCTACCAGCACAAAGGAGTCAAGTACAGAAAAACCCAGGCTCTTCAGAAGACTAAAGTGAAAGGGTTTTTTTGTTTTTGTTTTGTTTTGTTTTGTTTTGTTTTTGAGTTAAGGAATTCTAGACCATTTTAGAAACATAGCTACAGGCTATCAATAAAACAAAAACAAAAACAAAAAAAACTAAAAGAAAGTTGTTGCTGTTTTTGTTTTGTTTTGTTTTGTTCTTATTAAGCTGTATGTGGTGGCACATATCCATGATCCTGATAATCAGAAGGCTGAAATGGAAGACTAGGGAGTTGCAGGCTATTCTCTACTATTCAAAGAGACACAGTCTCGAAAGATGACTGAATGTGGTGATTTAGATGAGAAACGTGCCCCATGGCCTCACATATTTGAACACTTGGTCGTAGTAAATCGTAAATCGGTGGTCTGTTTGGGAAGGCCTAGGAGGTGTGGTCTTGCTGGAGAAAGTGCATCACTTTCATAGCTCATCTGACTTCCAGTTTATTCTCTCTACTTCACGTTTGTGATTGAGATGTGGTCTCAGCTTCCTGCTTCTGTTGCCATGCCTGTTGGATACAGACATGCCTCCCTTCCCGCCCTGATGGACTCTTATCCCTGTGGAACTGGAAGCCAAAATAAACTCTTATCTTCCTTAAATGGACTTTGGTCATGGTGTCTTATCACAGCAACATAAAAAAAAAAAAAACACTAATACAATGAATGAATTAAGTAATTAATGGAAAATAAAATAACAAAAGCATCTTCATAAAGGAAAGCGAAGAGAACATGGTTCTCAGAGCCCTGGTCAACACCATCTTTCAGAGTAGAATCTTAAATAAATGAATAAATCCACGACAGCCTTTATTTCTCATCTGTAAAATGGAGACAGCAGTAGCACTGATCCTGAAAAAAAAAAAAAAAAAAGAGTGGTCGAAGCATTTAGTTGGCAACTGAACGCAGTGGTGTCTGTTGGTATACAAGCTGTCAGGAACTCCAGAATTCCTGGCGCTGTGAGAATGCAGCTGTTCACCAAGCACACCTCTGAGAGCCCTGAGTACTGATCACTAGGGAAACCCAGTTTATACCATTTTCAGTGCTTAGTAAAAGGAAGCTCAGCCATTTTTTTTAAAGGCAGGAATCTTAACACTGAAAGCGTTGGGGAATTGGCTCTGTGAATGCACATGGGAGATAAGCAGTTCCTGGGGAATATTTCGAATGGGACATGGCAGGAACAAGTTGTGCTTCCCGGGAAGGTTTCCTCACAGAGACACCTTATCAAAGTCAAGGGCCTGGTGCCAGGTCGCCATTTGGCAGGGAGGTTCCTGGAATGCAGATTTCTGATCCTTGCTGAGCTCTTTCTCAGCCTTCATTCTCTCTCCATTGGAGAATGGTTTCATTATATATAATCCTCCAAAGGATTGGAGTGAGGGAGGAGAGAGGAGAGAAGGAGAGGAATGTCTTCAGCGGTCAGCTCCATTTACTCATAGGGCTGAGAATCAAGGATCTACAATTTCCTATAACTGTCTTATTTGACAAGCTAGGAGTTTAAACCCTTTGCAAGAATGTAGAGAGAAAAATCCCTAACTAAAGATTTTTTTTTTAACCAAGAAAAAAATCTCTAGCTAAAGGATGTCCTTGCTCCAAAGTAAATTATTAAGCCACAATTCATACCAGTGGGTGTAATTCTCATTTGCTTAATGTGCAAATATTCAGTAAATATCTACTGGGCATCTTCCATCAGCCTCAATGATGTTATTTTTTTTTTAATAAAAAGCATATAAGGATAGCAATAGCAAACACTCATGGAGTCCTCTCTATGAACCAAGGAACAATTCTGTACATTAAAGGGGTTTTATAAAACACTGGCAATGGCCAGTGTAGGGGAATGCCAGGGCCAATAAGTGGGAGAGGGTGGGGTGGCAGGCATGGGGAGGGGGGAAGCAAAAGAAGTTTGTTCATGTTGTTTTTGTTTGTTTGTTTGTTTGTTTTTTGGAGGGGAACCTGGGGAAGGGAAAATTTACATGTAAATAAAGAAACTATCTAAAAAAAAAAAAAAAAAAAAAAAAAAAAAAAAAAAACACTGGCAATGGGACTATTGTGATGTGAAGATTGTGCCACAGCCCTTGCCTAGTATGCTTGAGGACCTGGCTTCTATCTGCGACACCATGGGAAAGTCCTGGCATATGTATGCAGAGGCTTTGAAGCTTCTCTAAACTATGACCACACTGGGACCTGAAAGAGCCTCTTCTCTGGGCATTTCTTACAAACAGCAGCGTTCCCTGGAGCTGCAAGGAGATGCTGCTTCCTCCTGGCTGTCATCTCTAATGTATGGCGAGTTGGCACCATGCATGCTGATTATCCCTTCCAGAAAGAGAAAGCTCTCCTTTTGTCCAAGTACAGTGGCTGCCCGTTGTTCAAGCGCAGTGACTTCTTGTCCAAGCACAGTGACTTCAGACCAGGCAGTTACCTCTCTAGGTAGAATACCAGTGGCTTTGAAACACCCATGAAGAAAATGTCACCTCTGTGTACCTATCCAAAGTTTTAAGAGGTATCTATAGGATTGAAGGAAGAATGGACAACTTTGTGGATAATTGACCTAGATAAACAGGATCTACCCATGCAGGCCATATGTACACATGCAGAGCATATGTATACATAGAGAACATATGAACATACATACAGAGCCTATGTATACATAGAGATACTTAGACTCTGCCCTTAAAGAGGGAAGGAGTACTCTGCAGGTGAAAGGATAGAAGTGTATCTTACAGCCCAAAGCAGGTATGACCAGTCTGAACCATCCAAAATCACTGCAGATGAGCCATATTCAAGAAAGAATTGATCTTTGTTGTAAGTTGGAAGTTCAACTATTAGCCTTTCATACTTAAAAGCCAAGTCTGCATTGGGGTTGTCTCAGTTAAATGTTGAAGCATGTCCCTAGAACCTTCTCCTTAGTCTAAATTGCCTTCTCCCCAAACCACTGAACACATCTCTCTCTCTCTCTCTCCCTCTCTCTCCCTCTCTCTCTCTCTCTCTCTCTCTCTCTCTCTCTCTCTCTCTCTCTCTCTCTCTCTCAATGGTGGTAATGACACTACTTCCTAATTGCCCCTCGGCCTTTTCAATGTCCCCATCCTACTTGAAATTAATCCACTAAGTTTCCCGTGGTTAGACAGGCTCTTCCCAAGGTCTGAGAGGCATCAGATATGTTCCCACTCATCTCCCAAGGCTCTGCTTCCATGTCACCTACAGACCTGCTCAATCTCTGACTTTCCCTTCTGGAGTCTCATTTCCCAGCCTGAGAGTGCTTGATCTCTGCCCCCCCACCCCCGCCCATCCATGATCTGCTCACTCTCATCATCTTTGCAGTTCTTGAGTCATGTCATGGAGCGCCTCTCTGACCCTTGGTATAAAGAGATACCATGGACCTGACCCAATGACTTGTTGACCATCAGTGTCTGTCTGCCCTGGATTGGTCTGTGGTGAGCTGCAGTGCTTAATCTAGATTGCCAAGCAGACAGACTCCAGAATCAATGTGGAAACAAACCTC
The DNA here is from genome assembly GCA_019843815.1 of Montemys delectorum. Classification (NCBI taxonomy): domain Eukaryota; kingdom Metazoa; phylum Chordata; class Mammalia; order Rodentia; family Muridae; genus Montemys; species Montemys delectorum. The sequence continues at coordinate 22,048 of JADRCD010179608.1, forward strand.
TGAGTATGTCTGTGAAGGGAATTTCTAGATTGTGTTTGCTAAGGTGGGTGAACCCATTCTGAAAGTGTGTCATCCCATCCTATAGACTAGAGTTCCACACTGGCCGAAGGGGAGCTGAGCACAGGCATCTCTCTGTCTACATCCTGGCTGTGGATGCAGAAGCAGTAATGAGAAAAGTAACTAGTAAGTGGGCACAGCACAGATTCCTACTAGGTTCTGGGCAGGGCAATGCTGGCAGAATGAACAGGTTAAAGAGAACAGGCAAAGGTCACTCAGCAAGCAGACTCCTGACTGAATTGAGACTTACACATGAGCAAGTTGACAGGCCATGGAATGAGTGGCCGTCTTAGAGCAACAAATTCTTGACCTCTGCTTGGAGTCAGATCAGTCACAGGTTCAGTATAGTGCGGGTATTTCTTCCCAAGTAGACATGGCTGCCACCACTGTGAAACAAAGCAGTCTGGTGACCACATGAGGCCCTTCCAACACTGAGCATATTTTTTGTTGGGGGAAGTGATGTGGGAGAATCACAGGAACCCTCCCCTTCCCAAGATCCTACTAAATAAGAGGTAATGATTCATGTATTTGGACATAACAGTGCTGAGACTTCCTCTGAGTCCCCCAGGCTCCTGCAAACTCCCTCCTAAACTCATTGGTTCTCCAATCTGTACTTGAATGAAAATTTTTTAGTTAGTCTGCTGATGCCACATTTATCTGGAATAGACACTTCTCTTTCTCTTTTTCTTTTCTTACTTTGTTCCTTCCTTTTTCTTTTTTTCTTTTCTTTCTTTCTTTTTTAACACTTGACTGGGAAAAGTCAGGCAATACTCAGCTTTAGAGAAAGTGCTGCATGGGACAGACCCACTCTGTGCCCTTGTGACTCTCAGTTTGCTGCAGTGCAGGCCTGGCATCCCTCCCTGCCCTCCTCCCTTTCTGATGCTATAGGTACATTCCTGGCAGAGGTGCTGTCAAACCCACCACGTGCTCTCTTGAGTGTTCTGAAATGACCAGCCATGGCATGATATAGTACATTCAGGTTCCCCGTAGTTTGGGATTTGGGGACCATGTTTCTGAAAGAGAGTCATTTTTCTTTCATTTTCAGACAGCTCACAACAATCTTTCACTTCAGTTACAAAATATCGATGGCTCAGCATTTCGATGTTGAGGGTTCAGTGTGAGCAAAAGTAATAGACTTGAGAGACTCTGGACTTATCTGCATCCCCTCCCCTAGATCCTTGTCCCCACTCTACCACATGCTCCAGGTCTGACACTCTTTCTGGGACAACTCTTTATACCAAACTCAGCCAGCCTGACTCATTGGGAGCCCAAGGGAAATCCACCAGCTCCCACACCAAATATCACCAAAGAAATTTAAGCAGAAAATACCGACAAGGCTTTGTTTCCACGCAAAACTCAGCCCCTGGGGAAATTATGCTTCGATGATTTATGGAATGTGGGTCTTTAGCCGTATTACACTCTGCGATGCCGACAAAGACAACAGTAATGTATAATTGATTCCACTTGGATCTCAGTGAGTCAATAAAGAACTTTGTTTATACATAATTTTGTTGGGCAAATCTCCCAGATGGTGCTGAAATGTTGCATTTTTAAGATGCTGAGCTTGGTCCAGGAGGATTATAAATTATAAAGATAATGTGTCTTTTGTATCGTTACAGCCATCTGATTGTAATCACAATTATAGTCACTGTGAAATCTAACTACATTCTATTGCAACATGACTCCAGACATTTTTAAAGCTTCATTTATTTAAGAGCCAAAAGTCAAAATAAGGGCTCCGGTAATCCCATCGCTATACCTGCCATGCAAGGGCTGCTCTGCAAATTAGAACCTATTACACAAATAAAAATTTAATATCCTCATAACAGGATGAGACAGGACAAATACAGACTCTTCAATAGGATGTGGGTTAACTTCTGGCTCCACAGCAGATGGATTTGCCTAGGCTCCCGGGGAAACTAACACCTTTTATCTCCACAATAATTTTCTACTATGCAAAACAGATAATTGATGCTTCTCTCAAAGATGTGATTGCATCTCTTTTATTGTCACATCGATAGACGATCACAAGGTTGGGAGAGCAGACCTAGAATGACATCGCTGAGAAAATGTCTTTGGGGCACTGGTGGGTGACCGCCAGAACCAGGCTGGCATGCTAGTGTGATCAAAACTGGCCTAAAGCATACCCCATGTGACTTGCTCCCAGGGGAGGAACAGGTCCTGCATACTAAGACACTATAAACAGAGGAAGCAAACAGTCATTTCCAAAATGAGCCCCGAATGGAAAATTCCCTGAGCCTGGGTTCCAGATTGCAGGGATTGGCTTGCGATGAAGCTGTTTATCCCATGGGTGCCTCCCCACCTTACAGGCTCTGGGTGAGAAGGCTCAGGGATTTAGATATGAAAAGATGGTTAATGATTCTCTCAAGGAATGGCAGGAAGCCCAGGTGCCTCTAAACAGACCAGGAGGAGGCTGGAGCTGGGAAAGAGGGCATAAGAAGGAACAGACACAGTTTCTCAAACTTGACCTTATATCCATATGACCTGCAGGGTGGTTGGGCTCAGTCTGTAGGGCTGTGCCTGCAAGAGTCTGATACCTGGTTGGTGACCCGGACCTGAGCATCTGTATTACTTGTAGTTAAGTCCCAGAGCTGCTGGCCTAGAAACCACACTTCCAGAAAGCAGCTTCAAGAAAAAGCATTGGTGTTCCATGTGTATTCCTTGGACCAAGCGCCTCAGCAGCCCCGAGGTAATCCTTGGAATTGTATAATCTCGGAACCACCAGAGACCTATAGATTCAGAATCCACTATGAAGCAGACTCTCTGAGTGGCTTCTGTGCACATTAAAGTTTGAGAAGCATCGTTGGATATGATGTAAGGTCCTTCCAGACCCTGGATTTAGCTAATTTCATGGTCAGGTAGTTCCTGATGTGCAGGCGCAACCATATGCTTTGAAATTGGAATGTGGGGAGAAGCTAACCTCAAGTTACTCGCTCCCAGTTCACTCTCCTCAAAACTAAAATAAATGTCACCCGTGGTAGCACAAGTGCCAGCAATGCTAGCACTGAGCCAGCTGCATCAGCAACCACGACCTTCATTTGCCTTTGAAGTGCACCTTGAGCTTGTGTCTATAAGGAAGGCAGCCACCACCTTAACTTTTTGTTCTCTCTCCATCTTGATACACATCAAGACCTTAGACACTCATATGCCTCACAAATATTTAGGCCATCTGAAGAGCTGCTGGCCAAGAACACATAGTGACACACTGCTTCTGCCTGTGAGTTTAAATGCTCACAGTCCTGCTCAAGACTACCTTCACATCAACTCCTTTGCTCCATTGTCTGTGGAACACAAGACGACATCCATCCCCAGATGGCCTCTGACACAACTGGGAGCCCAGATGTTGCAGATCTCAGGTATCTAGGTATCTAGAGTAAGCTCTTTCTAGAGAGGAGCCAAGTGATTAAATATCAGCTTTGGCAGGTCACAGGTGTATTATCTGTTTATTGGTCAATGTGGCTTGAAAGTATTTGACAAGACTTAAAGAAAGGAGATTGGCCGTATCTCACTAAAACTTTATTTATAAATAAACTTTATTTATTTACCTTTGAGTCTCATGATCAGTGTACATTGTGAATTTTTTTCAACTTTATATAATATAGTGTTTATTTTTTATCTTTCAGGCAATATAGGTTTGGCCTGTCCAGAGGCCAAGGGCAAGTCTAAGTAAAGCCTAGCACATCTTCTGTTTAAATGGCATTATAAGCACTGGTCCTCTCCCTGGTGAACTTTAGTGGACCATAATCAAGGTCAAATGAGAGGGTACGTCTAAGATATATACCAAATATGCAATAAGTAGGCACAAAACTCTGGAATAAGTTAATAGAAACAAACACCAAATGCTCCCCAATGAGATTACAGATTGCCTATAGGTGAGCAGCAATGAGACTGGGTTCTTTGGAGGAGTGTAGGCCAAGGAAGCTATATGGTGACTTCATTATGGTTAGGAGAAAGCCTCCAAGATGGGGAAATCAGTACTGAATCATGTCAGAAGGTGTGAGAAAAGAGCAAAGAGTGGCTGGTTTTGGCCAGAATGAGGTCCACCTCAACACTGGAGGTGTTGAAGACAGGAAGTCCTGAGAATACCTGAGTGAGGGTTGGGATCTCTCATAAGCCTCAGTCGGTAGATGAATCTTAGTTCTGCATCTAGAAATGTTACTCGTCTAACAAATACCCTTGAGTTGCATGTGTCTTGTCTGTAGACCATGGTTTGTGATTACTGTTTGGAAAGAGATAAAAACACATGATTGTCTCTAATCCATGCTACACAGCAAGAGCAGACTAGAGATGAAGAGGGTATGGTGTGACCAGCAAAGCCAAGGCTGGTCCCAGTGAGATATGTTCAGGACACCATTACCAGTAATATTGAAGGACAAAAATGATGGCATTGACAGTAAGGTGATTTTACTATGACACTGACTTCCTCCGCTACTCACTGCCAGGCCTTAAGTGAGTCCCAGAAGGGCACAGCACAACCTTGAAGGTCGGTGAAACGCAGTCATCAGATAGGAATATCATGAGCAAGCATTGCTTGGCAGGGCTGGATGCTCAGAACCCAAGTGGTCATAACTATGGAACACTCAAGAGAGCCGAATAGCTGATTTGGCACCCCTGGTGGTGGGCAGAACCTATGCAGAAAGCAAGCCCACCACTCAGCTTCCATGGTCTGTAGCAGCAACAGCAAGGGCTGTTTGAATGTTGACAGCAGGTCTTGAGTTCATTCACCCGGAAAAGGCCATCACTGGTTCACTGCCAATTAACTGAGACCAGGCCAATTCTTACGGAAGGAGACAGATCACATAAACATCACAGTTCTCTCCAGATCCATCAAAGGAGCATATTACTGGGCAACTGCTACAAGATAGGCATCAGACATGAGAACGACCCATCCTCAGGGCATTATAGGTGAAATGCAATGCTCTATTTATATGCAAAGTTAGTGAGGGTCAGACTCAGGACAAAGTGCCTGGCAAGGAGAGGGTGCAGGAATCCTACCAGATATGAGACTTTGCAGGTTGCATTGAAGGAATTATTGTGCTGATGCCAGCATCTAACCCTGCTTAAAGAAGAGAGGCTTGTACCTGGTCATGGACAAAGTGCACCTGCCAATGGAGAGGGCACAGTGCATTCCGGTCTCCTGATGGAGAACCTGAGATGTTTCTATCTTCTTCCCATCTATCAGAGATAGATTCTCTTTAGAGAAGTGGAAAACGATGGGCCTAGATGCTGACTGTAATGGGGAAACCAGTGTTTCACTTTTATCTGTTCTGTGAGCTCACCACATGTGCTACCTATCATCCATCCTTCCATCCCTCCATTCATCCATCAAACCATCCATTCACTCACTCATCATTTCACCTTCCTACGTGTTCATCCATCCATCTTTTTACCCCATCCACTCATCCATCTATCCATGCATCCATTCATCTATTCCATCTACCTACCCATCTTTTATCTATGAAATGGAAATGATAGGAACAGTTCCTATCCTGAAAGATTATTCTGGGGAAATGAATGAATGAAAGATCTGGGTTTATTTTGAGAGAATTACAAGTCTGTAATTCCAGAACTCCAAAGCTGAGGTAGACCAATTAAGAGTTGAGGGCTAGCATAGACTACACAGAAGGACTCTTTCAAAATGAAACAACCACAGTTTGTAAATGCTTAGGAAAGACACTATGATGCTCTCTTGTACCTGGACAGGAATTGTCATTGCTGTTGGTCATGACAAACTGTCTAGTTCCCACAGTCTTGGGCTTCTGAGGAAGCCCCAAGTCAGCTGTGGCCATCAGTTACCTCAGACAACCCAACCTTGACTCTACTGTGTTACTTTTCAGTACACTGCAAGTCTTCCCCCTGCCTAGAAAAAGGCTTGGTCTTTCATATCCACACTGAAGAGCCCTTAGAGGTCATTCTGCCAAGGGCTGGGAACCCATGGGGTTCAGAGGAACTGCAGTCTACTCTGACATTCTGCTCTCGTCTCTTATTCCACTTGCCTGAAGGCAGTTCCTACTCTTTGGTAACCCCAGGCAACCAGAGCTTCTCTATGATAGCAAGTCATTGTTCTTTTCCTCCAGACTTATCATACCCAGACTTAACTCCTGTGACATGCTTGCACGAGTTGCATCCCATCCATCTGGGTTGGAAGCTGGTGGGCATTTATGTTTAACAGTAGTTGCTGCTGCTGCTCCAGACCGCAGAGGGAGATAGGTGGGATTGTCCTTTGCATAGACTCTAGCTGACACCAGAAGGGCCACAACGAGCTTCAGGTAGACCATCCACAGGTGACAAGTGTCATAGCTCTCCCTATGTATATCTAATAATTCTTACCTTTTCATTTTTGGTTTGTGAAATGTATTAATTCAACAATGTACACACACACACACACACACACATATATGGTTTATTTTTATGACTGTTAGTAAGCAAACAGCAGCCTTCTTCACGTACATTTTCCCATAATATCCAAAATATTCCCATCTTTTCCTTTTATTGCATTATTGTATGAGGTTCCATTAAGTCTTTAACAATACCTGGAGCACATTGCCTATTGCATTTAATTCTTTAAAAATTTCATGCATCACTTTGGGTGTACACTTGTGCTCTGCTCTGTGGGCATGCTACAGTGTGTTCTGGGAAGAGAGGGGTGGCCTACAGCACACACAGCCTTTCTTATATTGAAACACTCTAGAAATTTCCCAAGTCCTGTGGTTTGCAGAATAGACAAGCACATGGATGTTTCCAGCCTGGGCCACATTAGTCTACTCAATCATGGGCACACCCATGCTATAGCCACTGACATGAAAATAAAAGGCATTTTATTGGAGGGTATAATCTGAAGCTGGGAGAGAGATAGAAGGGTAAGAATGTTTGCTGTGCAAGCCTAAGGACCTGAGTTCAAATCACAGTGGCCACATAAAAAGCCAGATATGACTGCTCACATGCCTATAATCCCAGCTCCGTGAGAATAAGACAGAAGGGTGGCTAGGGCTTGCTACCCGATAACCCAGCTCTGGGTTCAGTGAGGGAAAGACTCAAAGAAATAAGATGCGGAGTTCCAGAGCAGGATACCCAGTGCTATCCTTTGACCTCTGTATGTGTTGACATGAGTTCTTGCAGCTCCTACACCCTCACATGCTCATATAACACACACACACACACACACACACACACACACTCACAGTATAACTCACACAAGCAAAAAAATGCATAATTCATTAATTGTTCTTCCTTTCTCCTCTAATTCTGTAATTTAATTTTGAAATATCAGCTTTGCTTGATAGACTCCATCCTTTCTATACCTAAGGGATAGGCATCATGCCTTTAAATTAAATATAATATTGAGATGTACCACCTGGATACTATGGTCCCTTAAGCCCTTTAAGCAATCTTCTCTTGAAAACAGCATGACATTTTCACTAAACACAAGTGCCTTCTTCCCTCCAACTGTAAATGAGCATTTATTTTATGCCCTCCCAAAATCAAAATGATATTTTCACTGTTATGATTTTATTATGCTTCTTGATAGGGCAGTTTGCTTTTGTGGAGTTAAAGAAAGCAGCGAAGTGGAAACTCATAACAAATAGGGCATATTGAAATTGGGCTCCACAGCTTAAATTTTCCATTCATTTAATTGGGGAGAAAGTGTGTGTTTGTTTGGATATCTAATTATTGGGAAAGGAGAGGTTCATTTGTCTAAGTTAATATCCCTTAACCAAGTTAAAAATTAGCATACATCTCTTTAATTACACCTTGGAGTGACAACAGCATGCATCAGGCCCTCCACAGGCCTGCTCACTGCAGCTCCCATCCACCCAGTGCTTAGAAAAGGACTGGGAGACAGAGTCCTGACCGCCTACCTTTCACACAGCCTTGCTGCTGAATGGGTATCAGGGACCTGGGACCCTCTGATCTGCCCTGCCCCCTTATACCTTGGAACTCCACTGGACCCATATGGTTAGACGCCCCCTCAAGATACACAGCTCCTTTGGCTTTCTGACAGGCTCTGGGGACACCAAGCACGCTCCCAAGTCAGATCCTAAAGCCTGTAGTTTCTCTACCTGTGCAACAGTGATGTAGTCTCACTTTAGGCTTCAGCTAGCCCCACTACCTATTTAAGTCTTCTCCAGTTCCCGGATCCCCACCTCTACTCCTCCACCTGCTACTTCGTGGTGAGCCTCGCCTTGGCACAAGCAGCTCAGAGTGAGAATGTGCTCAGAGAAAAACAGAGGAACAAATAGGCACATGGATGGATGGATGGATGGATGGATGGATGGATGGATGGATGGATGGATGGATGG
>JADRCD010179609.1:0-14936 GCA_019843815.1 Montemys delectorum
TCAACTCAAGGAATTTCATCTTTCCCCCTTTTGGCCTGCATAGTGTTTTGGAACCACAGGTATGAGTTGCTAAGATTGAGAAACCATACATCTACCTGACCTCAGGCTTACATTCCAGCTTTGGCAATGAAAGAATGACTGACTACATTGGGGACTGACTGTAACATTACAGTGTTACATTCCTTTAACACTGTGCTCGAGCCCTGCAGCTTGCCAGTCCCACCTAGCCCTGCAGCTCCAGGATTTCCAGCCCGGCATGCTGGAAATATTCAGAAATATGAGGCATTCGAACTTGTATCCTCCAGCTGGGATTGCTGCACAAATCTTTGTACACGTCTCTACGTGTACAACTTTCAGGGTTCCCACCACCTCATTTATTCATCCCCCAGCATCTGTACCCACATGCCACACAGACAATCCCTATTACTTGAGGTAAGTTTTCTCTGCCTCCCTTCAAGCCAGTCTCTCTCTACTGGGTGCTACATAGCCTGTGTTGTCGTGTGACTATTTCTGTCCCGTCCTTCATCTTGGAAGCTTAACCCTCAGTGTAACTGTGTATGATGGAAAGCAGGGCCTGGGGGAGGGGTGTTTAGGTCATGGGTCCATCCTTCTTTCATCAAATTAATGCTACTGTAAAACCAGTGTTCAGAAGTAAGTTCCCTCTCCTCTTTGGCCCTGTTTGCCTTAAGAGGGAGGACTCGGGGTTCTTCCCCTCCAGACAATTCAACTTCAAAGTGCAACTGTGAGGGCAAAGTCCAGGCTCCTAACCTGCCAGTGCCTTGATCTTTGGGTTTCCTGTGAGAAACAACTGCCTTTCGTAATTCACTCAGTCTGTGGAAATCTGTTTGAGGAGACAATGAAAACGCCATCTTTTTTGCAGTTTCTCCATCTCCATCACTTTCTGCTAGATGATCATCCTCAGACCAGAAGCATGCAGCTGTCTTCCCATCTTCATCAGTCTTCTCTTGCCAGTGCCTGCTCTGCTAGCTTTGGCTCTAGCTGTTTTCCTTCTCAACCACACCCAAGGAGCCACACCCAAGGAGCAACTAGCACCCAATTGACTGCTCCCAGCCTCTCTTAGAATCACCCTGTTCAGGCCATGGTCCTACTGCTCAATCAAAACTGCTCTTAAAGAGATCACTAGTGCAAACTGTGTGTGCCAAATCTATGAGTGGACCTTTTGCCTTACCTTATTACCATGTCAGCACTATAATTTTCTAATTAAAAAAAGTTTTAATTTTTAAAAGATATAAAATATTTATTGATAGGTTATTTCTCCATTGGTGAAATGAGCCAATTCAAACCAGATTAAAATAAACTGGACATAGGGAGTTCAGACCACTTTGAATAAATTTTTGTTTTAGATACTGTGGCTTGCATTCATCTCTCCAATGTTCACTAGAGATCCCAACAGTGTGGAGTTGGCGTTCCAATTGATAGTCTGGGATCTAACAATTTTTATGGAAGCAGTAACCTCATAACTTCAGATAAGACATTTCTGTATCAAAGGCCCTACCAAAACAAAGTCCTGGTCTTTGTTCAAATGGGGTTAACTCTGGCATGGCCACAACTCAGTAGAGAGCCCAGAGGGTCCTGGACCCTAATAGGCTAGCTGAGGATGGATACTCAGAGTCCAAAGAAATGATGTATCAAGTGGAGAAGGATAAAGGGACAGAAGTGGTCCCCATGTGGCCAGGAAAGACTGGAGCCATTGGGCTGGGGACTCAACTTCTCCTGGGTTTGGCACCATCTGATAGGTTATTGCTCTGCCAGTGAAATGAACCCATTCAAGACAGATTAGATTATATTAAAGGAAGGTTTATTGAGAAACTGCTCTTGGATGAGTTCACTGGCCCCAAGGATTGAGGCCATAGGGGAGTTGCCATAGGGAAGCCTGGGGGAGGGGGAGAACACAGAGAGGTGGGGGGGGGAAGAAAGACAAGAAAAAGAAGAAGAGGAGAGAAAGAGGAGGAAGAGGGAGAGGAGAGGAGAAAGAGGAGGAAGAGGAAGAAGAAGAGGAAGAGGAGGAAGAGGACGAGAAGGAGGAAGAAGAGGAGGAGGAAGAGGAGGAGGAGGAAGAGGAAGAGGAGGAGTGCAAAATGTCTAGATTATATAGGGGGAAGGGCAGCCCAGCCTCCGGGCTGGAAAGTTCAAGGTTGGGGGCAGGGTATGCCAGGTAGGACTGAGGGATGCTGGGAGAACCTGGAAGTTCGATCTGCTTTGATATGTAAAATATGCACCTCAGTCCCTTGTACTGGGGTCCAAAACCAAACATATGTGTGTGCATTTGTGTGGGTGGACATGTGCCATATCACATGTGTGACAATTGTCAGGGGTGGGTTTTCTCCTTCCATCATGTGGGTCACAGGGATCCAATTCAGGCTGTCTGGCTTGTACCTTTACCCACTGAGCCACCTTGCCAGTATCATGACAAATGCAGGTTACCCAGCTCCTAGATGCATCCTTCAGGTGATGTCTCACTAATTGCTTTTTTTTTTTTTTTTTTTGGTTTTCGAGACAGGGTTTCTCTGTGTAGCCCTGGCTGTCCTGGAACTCACTCTGTAGACCAGGCTGGCCTCGAACTCAAACTCAGAGGCTGGCCTCGCCTGCCTCTGCCTCCCAAGTGCTGGGATTAAAGGTATGTGCCACCACTGCCTAGCTAATTGTTTTTTATTCTTTCAAGGTTTTTCCTCAACTCCAGTGCCTTCAGCCTCAGAGCTAACCTATAGCAACAATGCTGGGGACCAGAAGTATCACGGATTTGTTTGAGATTCTTCTTCTCTCTTCCTCCTTCTCCTTCAGATTTTGAAAATGTGAAATGCATATTTAGACATCTCAGGATAAGGTCCAAGTTTGAGTATGACATTCATTCATGTTTTGTTTATACCTTATACACATAACCTGGGAGTAATTTTAGATAATATTTAAATACTTTAGTTTATGAAACAGAAGTTTCATGATGAGAACTTAGTTGAGCTGATTGTCAAAAGTTTAAGATTTTGGAGCATTTTGGACTTGAGATTGTTGGGTCAGGGATGCTCTGAAATGTGTTCTATTTTTCCCTGCATGCACTCCTGTGGAGGTTTTGTATAGTCTTAGTCTCCATAGTAACTCCCTAGTCCATACATCAGTACAGGCCTAGTCTGAATCTCCAGACTTATATATCCCATAGTTAGACAACTCTCCATTTCACACATATCAGACTAAATCACTCATCTCCCCCAGAATCTGTCCCACTGTGGCTGCAGCTCAGACACAGCAACTCCCGATAGTTTCTGGATACACACACTGCAGGCAGCACTCTCTCTTCAGCTGGGTTACTGATTGCTAACTGCTCTCGATGCTTCCTTGGCTGTACCCCTGATGGATTGACAGCTAGAACAGTACAGGTAGAACCTGTAGCCCCACAAGTTAGCTCATGTTATACCTTGGCTGAAAACCTCTAAGGACTCTCCTCATGTCACAGAGGTTCTAAGACCCCACGTGAATGAGTGCCTGTGCGTTTACCCCGACCCCTCTTCCCTCACCCCTTCTGCTCTGCCATCTCACCTGTTTGTTAGGATTCACCAGTGCTAGCAAGCTCTACTGTAAGTCCTTACATTGACCCTGCCTGGAACATTCCCACATAGGGCAATGATCTTCAATTACTTCCCCACATTGTTAAAATGCTACCTCTTGAACGAGGATGGTAGTACGCAGCCATAACCCCAGTACTTGAGAGGCAAAGTGCAGGAAGATTTGGAATTCAAGATCAACCTGGGGTACATAGTTTTGAGATCAAAACAGTAACAAAATATGCCATATATTCAAAGAGACCCTATTTGAAAGCTCATTCTGTCTTCCTTGGGATATAATCTGGCTATCCTTACTGCATCCCCTTTTCCTCATTTGACATATCACTCTCTGTGATTGGCATGTCATTCTCTAGCATGCCATCTTGTAGTTCACTCATGTTTTTCCCCATCTCCAATTCCAAGTGCTTACGCAGGGGTCTAAGTGTATTAATAAGCACTTGATAAATACCTCTTAAATGTTATATGTGAATTTCTTAGAAAGACCATGTCTTTAAAAAGATGACCAGAATTCTGTGGCTCAAAAAAAATATTTTTTGAAGAACAAATACTTCTAAAAATGAAAATTACTGAGATGAAGGGCAACTCAAGTTCTAAATTTAGTTTTAGGGGGTCTTTCTGGCTTTCAGGACCAGGATTTATTGCCCATGCTTTGAGTCTCTCATAACTACTGGCCAGCCAGGTATGCCCAGCAGTGGTAGTGCTGGGTTCACTCCTTGAGTCACAGGAGACTCTGAATAGCAGGCCAGACAGCAATTCTACATCCCATGAGGGCAATCCCCCAGCATCAGCACAGAGGGAAGAGCCATGAGATTTACCATGCAAGTGGGCACTGTATGGGAAGTATGTGCTGAGAGCAACAATAACAGTAGTAAATATAGAACAGAAAATAACCATCTTTGAAATGACAACAACTAGGACACATTATCTAAGCACTAACACCTAAGGAGGCAGCTGCCCCTGCTCCGGGGGCGGTGGGGGGGCAGCTCCTCAGGAGAAGGAGGCCGACTTTCCAGGTTGCCTGCTCGTCTTCAGTCCTTGTAATTTTTCATCTTTCAGCGCCTTCAGGAATTTATCTGGAAGAGAAACAGACTCAGCTGTAGCTGGGAAGGTTCTGGTTTTGGTTTTTCAGGGTTTTCCTATGTAGCTCTGCTGCTATGAGCACTCTTGATCCCTCTGCCTGAGTCTCCTAAGAGCTGGGATTCCAGGTGTGTACCACCTCCACTCTGAGAGGCAATTTACTAACTTCCGGAGCAAGCTTCTGAGCAGTAATTGTGCTTTGAGTCTCCCACCGGCTAGCCAGGTATGCCTGGCAGTGGTAGTGCTGAGTCCACTCTTTGACTCACAGGAGACTCTGAATAGCAGGCCAGACAGCAATTCTACACCCCACGAGGGAGATCCCCCAGCTTTAGATCACCCTAAAATCTAAAAGCCCAGATTTATCTAACTCCTACAACTGAAAAGGCTAGTTCTAGGGACTTTTTCCTCCTGTGGCTATGTTTGTATGCTACGGGTATCAGATGAGTTACAGACCATTCCTATGGCCGTGCATACCTAAGTGTATAGTTTTGTTCATACTTCACCCCACTGTGTGGCAAAGAGGACCAGTTTAAACTGTTGTGCTGAAGAGGTGAAATTTTCTCTCCAGAGCCATCTGCCTTCCTCTAATAGTCAAATACAAGCATTAGAACAAAGGATGCAAAAGGACAGCCTCAGGCTACTAATTCCCCAGCAATTAGTCCTTCTGGAAATAGAGCTGGATTTAACTGCCTTGCTGTCCACTAGAGAGGCATCAGTTCATATACCAGAGGATTCCTGCTTACATCAGCACACTTGGTCTGCGCTGGTGTCAATCCCCAAAACCTCAGACTTAAGATCAGATGTCAAAGTCCAAGATCTTGTCCGAGGGCTTGGGGTCCGGGGAAGGGCAGAGGTCAAGGCTCCTCGGTGAATGACTGTAGGCCTTCAAGGTTTGGGCAATTCCTACGATCTCCTTCCACACACAGATGCCAGCTTAAGATTTGAATATTGGAGGTTAATGTCTCTAGAGATAGGGAGCCTGTGGTGGGTGGAGCTCCAGATTACAGAAAATGTGGTATTACTGTGTAGGAAGGTTAAATTTCGGAAGAGAGTGCTTCAGGTGTCAACATTACTTCAAGGGCTAGCCCCTAAGGGGTGGGGTTTAAAACTAAAGGGCTTGATTAGCTCAGGTGTGTGGTGAGGCAGGGGGTCGGTTGAAATTCATCACGTGGGGGTCTGACCCTCTGGGGAACAGATTTTTGGGAGTGGGGCTCCTAGGACTGGGGTCACATTCTGGTGCCTGACTCTAGGGGGCAATGAGGGCTGCTAGGATTGGGCTTGTTTGGCAGTCACGCACAGCGCTGGGAGTCGAAGCCGTCCCCAGTGATTGTGAGCAGCTCCAGCTCCTTAATCCGGATTTCTAGCTCGCACAGCTCCTCGGGGTGGGAGGCGGAGGCGAGCCAGGGGGTCGTGGAGCCGGGGACCAAGGCCGAAGTTGCCATCTCGGGGCCTGGAGGCGGCGAGTAGAAGAAGCGCAGAGGCTCGTAGGGAATAGAGGCCAGGCCAGATGGCCAAGGCGGAGGACACGGGCGCTCGCTGGGGGGACCCAGGCCAGGCGGCGGCGGCGGCACTGTGGCTGGAGGTGCCAGAGGCAGGGGTCGGACCCCTGCTACCCCTGCCACCCCGGCCGCCGGCGTCCCGCCCGCCTTCAGCGGCACGAAGAGCTTCTTCCAGATGTTAAAGTCGCTCAGCGGAGACGACGAGATGCCCCGGTCGTAGAGCGACGGAAAGTAGAGGGGCGGGGCCGGCCGCTGGCTCATCTTGGGGTTCTGGCTGCCGCGCCGCCCCTTCGGCATCTTTTGAATGGGAGGCTGCGTGAGAGGAACCCCGCGCCGGGAGACGCGCGCCAAGGCCCCGTGTCTAGGAGTTCGGAGATTCCACAGGCCCCGCCCCGTCGGAGCGCGGCCCCACCCTTCGCTCTAGCCACGCCCCTAGAAGGCGGGGCGCTGGGGAGCAGAGGCCCCGCCCCACGAGTCAGCTATGGGCAAAGCTATCGTCCTTGACCTCTTTTGGTTCAGCAGCTGCCCTGCACTACCTGCCCCAAAATAGCTCAGGCACACATTCGTCTCGGCCCTAGACTCCTCCCAGCAGCCTTCAATTCTTTTCTGCTGCTCTCACTGGCCAAGGCTGAGAGAGAAGAAATTCAGTCTTCTCCTTTTATCAGGGCGTGGAAAACATTTCCTAACAACCAGGTCCTTTGTCCTAGGGAACTTGACTCATTATTTAAAAACTGAAAAGAAAAAAAAAATGGATGGCTGACTTCATCCTCTACAGAGGGAGAGAAGGAAACCTTTCTGGTAAATTTAGTGATGCTATGGAATATTCTGGAAATGAGGAAGCAGTCTGGATTTGTAATGACCCTGAAGCAAACAACTTTTTTTAAAAAAAAAAAATGAAATGCAGTTTAATTCTCTTCTGAACACATAAGTTATCAGGAGCTGACAGGCAGCGAAATACAAAAAGGAAATTATCAAGGGGTCCACCTCAAACACCACACCCATTCCTGAGAACTGAACGCTCTGTCCAAGAGACACGGACAGCTCATTTTTATGAAACGTTAGCCAATAACTAAGAAGAAGTCAACTTCCTTGAGGCCACTTACTCTTGTAATGATCAACTTCAGGAATGAACAGAGAGGGGTGGGGGTCATGAAAGCTCAGGCTCGGCCCCCTGAGTGAATGTTAGATACATGGGGTGGGGCAGCAAAGGATGGAGTCTGATATCCAGACTGCTAGTCTTGGGTAAGTAGTTTGCTTTTGTCATTTGAGATAAAGGTACCCCAAGCCAGACTTGAACTTCCTATGTGGAGCAGGTTGGCCACAAAATTACAGCAATCCTCTTGTCTCTCTTACCTGGTGGCATTAGAATCAACCATCCCCATACCTAGCATCTTGCTTGACTTCTACACCAGTTTTCTTTCTTTCCTTTTTAAATTGTATGTTGTGTGTATGCGTGAATGCAAGTTTGTGCTTTGTGTGCACTCAGATGTCCACAGAGGTCAGAGGAGGATACGGGTGTGGAACTGTGAGGATACGGGTGTGGAACTGTATCAGATCAGGGTCTTCTGCAAGAGCAGTAATGCCCGTAACGGACGAACCATTTCAAGAGCACTGTTAAGTCAGTTGTTTGTAAAATAGGTGTGAGTCAATCCTCCACCTCCGGCATCAAAGAGCAAAGGCTAGTTTATTACTCAAACGAGAGGAACCTAACCTAAATGATGAAATATAAAGTGGGTGTGCCTAAGAGCAGGTCTCCCATTAAAGAAATAGTTATATACTCCAGCAGCCCCACATCTAGTTGCTTGCAGAAGGCTTTGGCTTTGGCTTGTGAGTCAGAGAGGTCACCTTTCCCTCCTGCAACAGCTGCATGACCTGTTGTTTTCTCTAATTCCAATAAATTGCCCTCAAGTTCCCCCTCTGGGTCTTGTTTTAAAAATTCTTTCATCTGTGACATCAAGAACCTGTTTTTAAAAGGGCCTCTGTGTCCTACTATGCCAAGGCTACGCTGCCTTCCTAGCCTCTGATCTTCAAGTCCCTCTTCCCGGCAGCAGGCTGGCTCCTTGTGGAGGTTGTTTGTGCCATAATTTAAGGGCCATGCTATTCTAAGAAACACAAAACAGCCCTTCACTACTAATCTGAATTAACCATTGTGCTGGTGTGGACATGAGGGCTTGGGTATTCCTACCTCTGTCTCAGTTCCCACTATTTCAGAAAAATGTTCTCAAAAATGCAATCCAGCCTTTTTGTGTGTTTTCTAGGTAGATGTATTTGTGGAGATAGCAAAAATAAAATAAAATAAAAATTATCAAGTTGATGAACTTGAAGCCTGAGAGCTGGGCCAGTGGAGTCGAGTGTAAAGAAGCCTAGGAGATCAGACCCCAGAGTAAACCTTCTCAACCAGAACCAACAAGCTGTGCTAACTTTGGTCAGCTTCCTCCAGCTAGGCTCCACACCCCACGGTTTCCAGAAACTCCAAAAATAACACCACCAGCTGTAGTGTAAGCAGCCTAAAGGAAGCCTGTGTGGAAACCTTAGCAGAACTGAAAGCCTGAGAGCCTGGAAGGAGCGCAGTCCTGGAGTGGGGCAGGATCAGCAGTGCACCCTCCGTACGGTGCAGCCGGTGCAGCCGGTGCAGCCGGTGCAGCCGGTGCAGCCGGTGCAGCCGGTGCAGCCGGTGCAGCCGGTGCAGCCGGTGCTGCTTCTTCAAGTTCCAGTGATGACAGCAGTCACAGTCCTCTTCCTTTGCTTCCTTCACCCACAGAGGCCAGAGAAAAGAAACTCTGGCTTTCCCTGCTCCTCTTGCAGCTCACATCCATTCTTGTAACACATCTTGGTTACAAGATCCAGATCCAACCAGAAATAGACAAACAAGGAGACAGACTGTGGGGAGTGTTATAAGAATGATTTTAATTTCCTAGTAAGGAAAACTGAAACATGGTTTTCTTGTCACCTCTTTCTGCCTTGACCTTGGATGCAGTGCCGGAAGGTCTATCGTGACCGTGTGTATTCGTGAGGGAAAGATAAAGAGTGCCACTGATATAGAGCCACCCAATCTGTGTTGGACAACTGAACCAAAGCTAGCCGCTGCTTCTTGCTGGATCGTATGCAGCAACAAAACAATCAAATTTGATTACACTCTCTGAGGTTGGGTTGTCTGTAGCTTGTAGCTGAATCCCGGAGAGAGGCGGGGTTTCAAGAACAACAGATTTATTTTGCTTCACTAGTCTTTGCATAACTTCACTCGGGTGACACTCCAGAGGAAAACATGCCTGCTCTTTATGTTTTGGTTGTGGGAGCTTTTAATTAATAGTTTCCAAAGACTGAAATGATGGATGTAACCTCCCAAAAGGCAACTGAGGTTTGTTATGAGAAGGGAGGAACCAGAGACCAAGTGACAAGGAGCCAAACCTCCCATAACAGTAGGTCCCTTGAGTATAACCAACATGTCCAGGTTCCTTCTGTCCATAGCCTCCTAACAAAGCTCAGGGCTTCGTTGCCGTCAGCCACCCCTTCTCACCAGTAACTGTCTCAGCCAAGTCCTTCAGTTGCAACAGATAGAAACTTGGTCAAATAAGTGAAAAACTCAGATCATTGGAGAAGAGATTAGTAAGGGGAGGACTAGCTGGATCCCAAGGCAGAGCTGCTTAAACCCCAAAAGTCTAGCCGGGGAAATGGGTACCATCTGTGATCTATATCTGTAATCTGCAAGTGCGTGGTGGATTTGGGTATAAGCAATACTGTTCATATTGAAAACTGAGAAGAATTACATGGGCTAGTATACTGGTCGTGCTTACAGGAATGCTGGGTACAAAAGCAGCTCTTGGGTTGTAGCGGAGACTTGTAGCATAGACCTGGAACTCAAGCTTACTCCAGAGGCCAAGACCAGAAGAGCAAAGTTTCAAGGTCTGCCTAGGCAGTATGACAAAAACCTATCTCAAAACAAAAAGGTCTGGAGTTGTAGCTGATGGTGGATCCCTTGGCAGTGCACAGGGCACAAGGCCCTAGGTTCAATCCCTCATCCTGTGGGAGTCGAGGTCTCACACAGGCACTGCGTACCCCGTTGAAAGGCCATTCATGAATCACCAGTTGTTACAGAGTTTGCAAAGTTATAACTCAAAACTCCAGGTGTGGCCCAACATGAGTCACTACCAGGCACCACACCCACACATAGGTTTCCCGACAGCCAGATTATCTAGGATTTAAGGAGTCGAGAATAGCAAGGCCAAGAACAGCAATGTTCCCACACACCTTCAAGAACACTAATCACAGAGAGTGAAATCTCACTCCATAGACTAGGAAGTTTGAGCTCCTGGTGATCCCCTGCAGGACATAAGCTGGCCTTCCCTTTGCCAGACCAACTGGTAGGCTCTGGATCCACCCAGTGGCTGGGGGGAAATAATATTCTTGTTTCTAATAGAACATTGTAGGCACTCATCCAGAAAGTAAGGCATTCAATACGGTCATTCTTACTCCTATGTAAAATGAGTATATATGAACCGGGAGTCTTAGATAAGATTATTCGTCAAAGAACTTTATTTCAGTCACGTAAGAAACCTGGGAAGGAGACCTCTGGTCAGTTCCTCTTTACGTTGGTCAGTGTTATAAATATGGTGTGGTTTTCTGTAAGCCTGAGGCCTCTGTAGCCCTAACAACCCCACTCTCTGGTATGTTAGGCAGCATTTGTGGCTGTGATTATTGTGGCTTCCAGGTTGAGAGACTCCATGGATAGCCGGCTCCATTGCTTTTTGATCCATTACAAAGCAAAGCGTCAGGGCACAGAGGTTGTGCCAGAACAAAGCCGTTTACCTCACGATATCCAGGAAGCAGAGAGGGGAAGGAGCCAAGGACCCAGCATCCTCTTCAGGAGCATGTGCCTCTGCCAGGTACCACCTCCTAAAGATTCTATCACTGCCCAATCAATAGCACCATCAGCTGGGGACTAAAATGTTCACAAACATTTTGGTTTTGGATAACACTGCAAACCATAGCACCCCAATAATTTAACCCTTATTATGACCTGCATGCTGCGTATTAGATCCTTACAAGTGCCTTCCCCTTCAGATCCAAAGTTTATGCAGAAAGCAGGAGCTAGATTGTTTTTCGGAACAGGACTAGCTGATAAGGTGCTTGCCTGCTGTCCTTAAAGCTCTTGATTCCATCTCTAGCACCTCCTAAACTGGGTTTGGTGGTACACCCTTGCCATCCTAGCACTGGAGGGGAGAAGCAGCAACAAGATCGAGGTTGAGCTACATAGTGAGTTCGAGGACAGTCTCCGTTCCTCCTGTCTTCCAAACACCAAACCCGCATACCTAACTGTTGCTGTATTAAAATGCCTGTGGTGGACGTGTCAAAACCAGAATGTGATGTGATTAACAACCCTGCTCTCTGGTATGTCAGGCAGCTTTTGTGGCTGCAATCAAAATGTCCGAGAGAAACAACTAAAAAGAAGAAAGTTTCTATTTCTATGTATGGCCATCCGGCTTCCGCAAAGCTCACCCTGCTGGGGGGCCTTTTGAGTGACAAAACAGACGCTTATGTCTTCCTTTGTAAACAAAGGTGGGGACTGATTTCTTCAAAGCCTGCAAGTGTCAGTCCTATCCCAGGTTTTCTTCCAAAGCTATCCTGCAGTACATCGAAGGCTGTGCACACAAGGAGGGTAGAAGGTGGGAGACCACAGAGCTCGATGCAAATGTTTCCCCTTACTGCCTTTAGTGGCCTTGGGCAATTCGGCCAACTTTTCCAAATCATTATTTGTTTTATTATTTTATATGTAAGTGTTTGCCTACGTGTCCGTGCACCATGTGTACGCCTGGTACCTAAGGAGAGTACATCCCACCCCCTAGTTACAGACAATTATGAGCTGCCAGATGGGTGCTACGATTTGACCCTGGGTCTTCTGGAAGAGCAGCCCGTGCCGTTAACCACTGAGCCATCTCTTTCCCCCTGTCGTTCCAACTCTTATGCAAGGCGAGATGGTAGTGCTGATGAAGACAGACCCAGAGCTGGCAAGCCCCCCACCTGCAGTTGCTCTCATCACAATGTCAGATGAGCACCACTTTTAGACAAAACTGCCTTCTTGGCACAAGCAGCTCTTAGTTGAGAGCCATCTAGCATCGGTTCAGATGTGTTTGCAGGCAACAGAAACCAGCCTATGCTAAAAGGCTTTGAAGACTGATGAAAGACTTACCTTGAGCAAGATAAATCACCTGGCCCTACGAAGAAGGAAGATATACATACATCTAGACATTTGGTTCATTGGAGGTCTCAAATCCAAAACAGAGAACATAGTCGGGCAGGTGCCACATTAAATCATGGGACTGCCTGTCAAGATACAAGAGACATCTCCCTACACTGTAACATTTAGTGCTTCTAAGATTAAGTTGGATATTGGTCAGCATTCTCCAGGACATATAATATGAATTCTGTTTACAAACCCACAGGATGTGCCTCTGAACACATAGCTCATCTCCTAAAGACAGCCTAGCACTGAACAGGCTGACAGTTTCTATGAAACCAGATAACCTGATATCTACTTATGTGGCCTTAGCAGTGCTGCCTTATGGGTCCAGGCACCCACTGCATGAGCACAACTTCACGCAGAAAGAAACAGCTGCTCTCCTTATCTAGGAGGACCCAGGTTCTATTTCAAAATCTACTTTTTTGGTGCCAGTGAGATGACTCAATGGGTAAAGGAGCTTGGCTCCAAGGCTCCCAGATCTCACATAATAGCTGACGCTACCAGGTCTTCCGCTGACTCTCTGTCTCTCTCTGTCTCTCTCTGTCTCTCTCTGTCTCTGTCTCTCTCTCTGTCTCTGTCTCTCTCTCTCTCTCACACACACACACACATACACACACACACACACACACACACACACACACCAGGGGCAGAGAGAGAAAAACACAAATGTAACTTAAAAAAAAAAAAAAAAGACAGTGTTTCTCTGTATAGCTGTGGCTGTCCTGGAACTCACTCTGTAGACCAGGCTGGCCTCAAATTCAGGGATCTGCCTGTCTCTGCTTCCTGAGTGCTGGGATCTGCATGGAGCCAACACACCCAGCTTACAAATGTTAACTTGTTAAAATTTAAAAACAAACCACTCTACTCCCACCCCCCCTACCCCCACCCCCATGAACTCTTGCCTTTGAGCTCCGTGACTGAAGATGTGGCTCAGACAGTTTTATACTGGAATCTGCATCTGCAGACAGACTTCTGGAGCAGCACAGTTCTTAGCTTTTTGGATGCTTGGATGCCTCTTACCCACAAAATAGACACCCACAAAATTTTAAATATTCATTTTCTGTTTAAATGAGTTAAATTCAGTTGTTTCTCAAAACTCATGTGCTATATCCTACTTTGCTCAGCCAGTTGCTGAGGGGGAAAATCCTTTTGAGGAAATAGCTGTACCCGATAATAAAACTTGGCAGAGAGAACGGAAATAAAGATCATATAAAGGAAAACACTGACCCAGCAGAGGATATTAGCAAACAAGGCAACAGGAGGCCAAAGTGCCCAGGGCTGTTTTCTTTCTTTTGCTACATTGATCACACTGTAGGAGCTGTTTGTTACATTTCTATGCCACTCACCAAGCTCTTCCATTGGCTGAGATTTTTACTTTCAGAAAAGCATCATTATTGCATAGCTGTCTAAATAATAGATGATACATGTGGTTTGGCTAACAGATTAAATAATCAAGAGGGTTTTCATGGCCCTGAGAAAGATGGCTCAGTGGTTAAGGGCACTGACTGCTCACCACCATCAGAAACTATAGTCCCACACAAAATAAATCTTTTTTTTTTTTTTTAAAGAGGCAGAAGGTGGGGGCTGGAGAGGTAGATCCGTGATTAAGAACACTAGTTGCTCTCCCAAAGGACCTCGGTTCAATTCCCTGCACTTATATGGCAGCTTACTGTCTGTGACTGCAGTTCCAGAAGATCAAAAACCCTCACATATGTAGGCAAAACACCAATACACATAAAATAAAAATAAATCATTAAAAGAAATATTTTAATGAGTTTTCTTATTAAATTTTTAAAATTTTAACATTGTTTTAAAAATAGCTTCTGAAGCTAATAAAGAAATTACTTCTTCTGCAGGGGTCAGGCTAAACGCAGCCAGAGCCTCAAGATCACATGTGGTTAAGTCTGTGTATCTTTGTGAGCTACTCTCCGGCACGACAGGAAACCAGCCTTCTCCTTTCATAGGAGAAAGGCTTCCAAAGCCTGGCTGTTTCTCACCGTGCTGACAGCCCCAGCGATTTTATTGTATATGGACTGTGCTGGAGCACACCAAGAAGCCAGAGCTGGAGACAGGCAGATAGTGTTAGGAACGGCCGCTTTGATCTTGTCAGAAAGCACCACACTTTGGGTCCAAACAGTTCCATGTAAAGAGGTTTAATTAAGAGAAGGAGAGGGGGCAGTAGCACGGAAAGAGAGAGAGGGGAGAGAGAGAGAAAGGAATGCTCCTCCTATTTATATCATCGCTGAAGTGTACAGCTGCATAAAGGTGATTCCAATGGATTCTGGGAATATGGTGGCTATTGCTCGGCAACAGGTCTCTGAGACACGCCCATGAGTCACTACAGCCTTTGGATGCTAACATACCTCCCTTTTTGATATTATAAAGAGAAGGAAAGAAAAAGAGAAGGGGAAGCCGATGGTGAAAAGGGGACGAGGGCGTCATGTCTCTTAAGCTACTTCCTGCTGTCTAGGGGCGTTGTCAATGGTGGTAGCTGGCTTTCACCATCGGGATCCACTTGGTAGACGTTTGCATCAGTTCTCTTTATGG
>JADRCD010179615.1:0-13577 GCA_019843815.1 Montemys delectorum
CTTCCTTACAGCTTCAGAATTATCATCATGGCAAGAAGGTGTAAGTAGCTGAGAGGAACACCCTATTTCACAAACTCAGAGCACAACACTGGGCCTGTTATGAGACTTTGAAACCTTAAAGCCCATTTCCAGGGACATATGTCTAACAAAGCCACACTTATCACAACAAGGCCACCACTCCTAATCCTTCTCAAATAGTGCCACTCCCTGGTGAGTAGGCATTTAAATATAAGAGCCTATGGGGGTCATTCTTACTCAAACTACTACAGGGAACAAAGCAAGCAGTCAGAATTACTAGCATTATTCAATACTAGGAGCCATGTAACAACTTTATTGAAGTTTAAAGGTAGCTGGGTGGTGGCTCATGCCTATAATCCTGGGATACTGAAGCAGAATTGCCATGAATTTAAAGACTGATGAACATAATGAGATTCTGTCTCAAAAAAAAAAAAAAAAGGTCAAAAAGCCCAAAAAGGTGGAAATAAGGTAGTACATAAACAATAGCAATACACAATTAATACAGAAAACCTGGAAAACAGAAAAATATAGAAAGAAAAAAAAGGTCTTGTTTGACCTTGTAACTAAACCTACATTTTTCTTTGTTTAGTTTATTTATATCAAGGGTTAGTAAGCATAATTCTTCTTGTTCTATGATGAACAGCCTGCATTTGCCAATGTCTTGAATCATAATATCTTGAATGAAGAAAGCATCTGAGAATATTCTTGTGACATAAGAGCAGATTAAATAACCTGTTAAGCTCAAAGAGTGTAACCAGATTCCTTTTGTAGCTGTTCCAGAGCTGTCATTTGACAGATAATAAAATTTAAAGTGGTTCTCAAATATCTGACTGAAGGTTCCACCTTTCTTAAAATAAGATGCACATTAGAACTCCAATGAAATCTGGTTTTCTCTTCTTCTTATCAGGCTGGTAAAGATCAAGAATATGGTTGCCTGAGGTGATGACAAGAGCAACGGGGAACCTCCTTGGAGAGAGTTTTACATTGGTGCAACTTCTGTCTGTCTCTATCTGTCAAACTTGCCTATATCCTTTGAGTCAGCAATACCATTTCTAGGAAACAATCCCACTGATATATACAAGTAAAATCACACTTGGACAAGATTATTCATTACAGGTTTAGGTGTAATGACAAAAGATTGGAAACAACCTAAAATTCCCATTGATGGGCTGTGAGTTAGTTAAATGGGATACAAGTGCTACAAAGAAAGGGGCAGTCTTGTATCATCTATTGAATGGTTTCTAAGACATACTCCATAGAGAAAGATGTTATAGGAATTAATCCCTCACTGTATATATAATGAATGAAAATAGAAATTAGAAAAATTCATAAATTTATAGAGTATTTCTAGAAGGAACCAGGGGAAATCAGTAATCTATCTAATGGTTGGGCTTGGTAGGTGTGACTTATTTTTCACTGTGTTCCTTTTGTACTTTTTGAATTTTTTGCTATAAGTATGTGTAATTTATGTAAAAACTACAAAGGTAAAATATAACATTCTGAAACAAGATGAAACCTTTGAGCCGTGTGTTAGCAGTTTATTTGCTTTGGTGCTGAGGTTGACTCTAGAGCCTCCAGATGCTTTATCAACAAGGTATTACTCTCCCTCCCACCCTCCCTGCCCTTTGTTTTAAAGACAAGCTTTTACTGAGTTTGCCAGGATGGTCTTTGAACTCACTTTGTATTCCAAATAGACCTTGAACTTGCAATTCTTCTGCCTCAGCTTCTCACATAGCTAGTAGCAGCTTTTATTTTTGAATGATCATGCTATTATGATGTTTAGTTTGGTTGTTTTGTTTTATATTTTCCTCTTGTCCTGCCTCCATGACAACTGAAAAACAATAGTTACCACCAACTGACAACTTAGTACATTCTAATAATAGTGGTTTGAGGCCTATGACTTTATTTAATTCTCACAACTTCTCTCATATGGTTAATTATGTCTGCAAAATCCCAGAAATCCTGGGTATGAGAAATTAATCATCTTGGCAAAAATCACACAACAAATAAAGGGTGGAGCTGGATTATAGACCAAAGCTGCCTCTGTAATCTAGACTCTTTCTAGAAAACTGCACTACCAGTGACACAGAATCAGCACATATATTTTGAATAATACATTATCTTCTTTTATAATTTTCAAATTAAAGAAACTTAGAATTTTATATGGTCTTTAAAACCACACAGTACTGCTTGAATGAACCAACTAGATGCTCTTCATCTCACACAGGCTTCAACAACCAAGAGATAAGGTACAATTGCTATTCCGATTTTTCAAGCAAAAACAATGACAGCTGATGTTAAAAACTCCCCAGTGGATCTCAGTGTGTAAATTACAGAACAAAGATTTGAATCTAGGCAGTTTGGCTCCATAGATTGCCATCACCACACTGCCTGGAAACAAAGTTGTACAGTGCATGACCCTAGGGGAGAGACCAGAGGAGAACCTTCACTATTCCTGGAAATCTGCACAGGCTTCCTGGAGGACTGAGGCAGGATCTGAGTCTAAAAGTTTAAGGCATAGAGATGTCACAATATCCAAAAGACGTCATTCTACCTTGCACTGAAACAGTTCTGGAAAGATCAACATGCTTTGTGGGGAGGGAAGAGACGGAAATTGTAGCACAGAGCCTCATATGACATATCTGGGAATTGTGCCATGTAATAGAACTGAGTTTCTGTCAGGGATTTCAAATTTTACACAATATTCTGAAGTCTAGCTAAAACACAGTCAAATGTTGACCAGGTTCTTATCATCAACAGATACAGTCAAAAGCAGTTGGCAGTTGGATTTAATGGCATTGTTTGTTTTTATAAGGCAACATCCTAGAAATTAGCAACTGAGCTTTAGCAAAGATGAATCAGATGTGTTGCCAAGAATAATATTAGAAGTGCTGCCCTGCCACTCTAGTGCACTTGAAAGCAAGGCACAGTTCAATAACAAACAGTCTTTTATGGACTCTCAAAGTCCTCCTGGCTCTGCTCATCTTGTCTCACACAGGGCCTCAAAAATCAGCCTTTTCTTTGTTTATCATCTTCCCTGACCAGGATGAAACAGGTACACAAACCTAATTCTAAACAGGATGAAAACCTAGTCCCAAGATGTCTCTATATTAGGTCAAATTCTTTCATTTTGTGACTAGCCTTCAGTCTTAATATGGCTTGTAAGAGTTGGACTTGACCTCTGCCCATAAAGGCAAGATCCAGTTCCTGACTGGAGAAAATCCAAGAACATGTGTAGAACAAGGCCTACCCTGCATACTTCCTAATTCTCCTTTCATTCAGCTAGATGCCTTTATGGGGAGCACAGGTGATGCATTATGCTTTAACCATAACAATCTTTTTAAAAACTACACTTATTTATTTATTGTATGTTCATGGGCTTATTGTACATGTGCCATGGCATGTGTATGGCGATCAGAGAACACTTTGCGGAAACTGTCTTTCTCCCACTATGGTGGTCCTGGGGTTTGAACTCAGTTCATGAGGATGATGAGTGAGGATATAAACTGGGCTGATCAGAATGCCTTTAACTTGATGAGCCATCTCAAACTGCCACCACAAGAATTTTTAATCAGATATTCTTTAATATGTTTGTTTTATCTTTTTCTTATGGTCTCAAACAGTGTCCACATAATAACTAATCTCCATGTTGAATTGATTGTACTGTCAAAATATCCCCTGCATTTCCTTGGCCAGCTGACGTATGGGGAAATATTTAACAACTCACTGAGGAAGGGAGGGAAGTAGGAGGAGGGCTCTGATTTGTAGCTCCTGCCAACTGTTAAATTATAAATATTTTCATCTTGTCTAATTCCAGGTTACCACCAGGATACAGAGTTGGGAAGTGATGAGCACAGTTTTCTCTTGAGTCTAATTGAACCAGCCATCTGTAGTGGATGTGCCCACTGCGTTCCATCTTCTCAGGGGAACATGACTGCCACAGCTTCTAAGCCCCGATTCCTGACTTCAATCCTGAGATCTTTCTCCTGCCCCCTCAGATGAAATACTTTCATAACACTATTCCCTGCTTGACCCATCTTCCTTGGCTCTCCTTTCCCTTTACTGCCACCTAATTTTCAATGTCCTTGGTCCAGCCAAAGAAAGTTATTACTTTTAATAATAATACAGAATATCCACTGAAATTTCAGTGAATAAAGGAACATGTTTTAGCATGATAATTTAATATATAAAATACATAAATACTAGAAATTTATTTGTAAGTATCTGAAATTTATATGCGCAACAGCTTTTATCTGATAATGCTATTCCTGACCCACCCAAACAATGATCTTGGGTAAGTTCCTAAACCTCTTAGAAGTTTATATCTTCATTTATGAAGTGACATTAAATAATTTGGTTCTTCTTAAAGATAATCCAAGGGTATTTCAATCTACAGAGTGAGCTTTGTCTTGAGTACATCCTTACTTCTCTAGCTTAGTGGTGGCTTGCATCTGTCTGTTTTATGAGGCCATCACTGCGTTTGTGCAAACATCTGCCTAGTGGTTGCTTGAGGACTTGCTTGCTGTGGTGATAGATGCAGTGCTGAAGACCAGAAAGAAGCTTGGGCCATCTCTCTGGCTTCCATCTATGAGGTAGAAGGGACATTTTATTTTCTACATTGCACATTGTAGTCTCTCAGCTCATAGAAAAAGTCACACAGTTCACAGTTTATAAAAAATCTGAAGCTCACAATAGTAGTTTCCAATAAGCATTTATATCTACTCTCATGAAAGATGAGAAGAGATGAACTGCATCTTTGCAAGGCCTAGCTCCTTGAGCAAAGGAATTTTTATATGTAGTAATGGAATTAGATCTTCTACTAATCTTGATTTAATACTTGATGGATTCTAGACAAAAATGGGTTTTTCTCTCAACCTCTGTCTGCACCTAGAAGTGACGTCAATGGATCTGCAACCCTCTGTGCCCCTTCCCTGCAAGTGGAGCGCCTGTTTTCAGGGTGTGCTTTAACCCAGAGACTTGGGTGAGATCTGCCATTTTCTCCCTGGTGACATTCTAAGGTGGGACCAACCAGGAGGCACAGGCCTCACAAGTTGCAGGGCAACCTGGTCAGGATCCTTTCTACCTCAGACCACCCCTAGGAGGGACAACAGACCCACAGCCCACAGACCTTTCCCGCAAGTATAGATCCTGTCTCCAGGGTGTGCTCTGACCCTAGGACTCAGAATGGACAACTGATCCACAGCCATCTGAGATCAGAGGAGAGTTGATCTCCCAGAAGTGCTGACACCAGCTTACAGACCCACAGGAGGAACAAGTTCTAGTCAGAGACAGCAAGAACATCTAACACCAGAGATCAACAGATGGTGAAAGGCAAATGCAAGAATCTTACCAATGGAAACCAAGACTCCTTGGCTTCATCAGAACCTAGTACTCCCACCACAGCAAGTCCTGGATATCCTAAAACACCGGAAAAGCAAGATTTGGATCTAAAATCATATCTCACAATGGTGCTAGAGGAATTTAAGAAGGACATGAATAACTCCCTTAAAGAAATACAGGAGAACACGGGTAAAGAGGTACAAGCCCTTAAAGAGGAAACAAAAAAATCCATTAGGGAATTACAGGAAAACACAAACAAACAGGTGAAGCAATTGAGCAAAACCATCCACGACCTAAAAATGGAAGTAGAAACAATTAAGAAATCACAAAGAGAGACAATCCTGGAGTTAGAAATCTTAGGAAAGAAGTCAGGAAACATAGATGCAAACATCACCAACAGAATACAAGAGATAGAAGAGAGAATCTCAGGGGCAGAAAATACCATAGAAAACATTGACACAACAGTCAAAGAAAATGCAGTATGCAAAAAGTTCCTAAACCAAAATATCCAGGAAATCCAGGACATAATGAGAAGACCAAACCTAAGGATAATAGGTATAGAAGAGAGTGAAGACCTCCAACTTAAAGGGCCAGTATATATCTTCAACAAAATTATAGAAAAAACTTCCCTAACCTAAAGAAAGAGATGCCCATGAACATACAAGAAGCCTACAGAACTCCAAATAGACTGGACCAGAAAAGAAATTCCTCCCGTAACACAATAAAAAAACAAAAACAAACAAACAAAAAAACCACCAAATACACTAAACACAGAAAGAATTTAAAAAGCAGTAAGGGAAAAGAGGCAAGTAACATATAAAGGCAGGCCTATCAGAATTACAGCAGACTTCTCACCAGAGACTATGAAAGCTAGAAGATCCTGGGCAGATGTCATACAGACCCTAAGAGAACACAAACTACTATGCCCAGACTACTACACCCAGCAAAACTCTCAATCACCATAGATGGAGAAAACAAAGTATTCCATGACAAAACCAAATTCACACAATATATTTCTACAAATCCAGCCCTTCAAAGGGTAATAAAATGGAAAACTCCAACACAAGGAGGGAAACTACATCTCTGAAAAAGCAAAAATGTAATCTTCCAACAAAACTAAATGAAGATAGCTACATGAACAGAATGCCAACTCTAACAACAAAAATAACAGGAAGCAACAATTACTTTTCCTTAATATCATATCAATGGACTCAATTCCCCAATAAAAAGACATAGACTATCAGATTGGGTATGTAAACAGGACCCAACATTTTGTTGCATACAAGAAACCCACCTCAGTCACAAAGACAGACACTACCTTGGAAAACAATTCTCCTAGCCAATAGTCTCAAGAAAAAAGCCATTCTAATATCGAATAAAATCGACTTTCACCCTAAAGTGATCAAAAAAGATAAGGAGGGACACTTCATATTCATCAAAGGAATGATCTACCAAGATGAACTCTCAATTCTGAACCTCTATGCTCCAAATGCAAGGGCGTCTACATTCATACAAGAAACTTTACTAAAGCTCAAAGGACACATTGCACCACACACAATAATAGTGGGGAATTTCAATACACCACTCTCTGCAATGGACAGATCATGGAAATAGAAACTAAATAAAGACATGGTGAGACTAACAGAAGTTATGAAACAGATGGATTTAACAGATATCTGAAGAACTTTTTATCCTAAAACAAAAGAATATACCCTCTTCTTAGCACCTCATGGTACCTTCTCCAAAATTGACCATATAATTGGTCACAAATCAGGCCTCAACAGATACAAGAAGGTCAAAATAATTCCTTGCATCCTATCAGATCACCATTGACTAAGGCTGCTCCTCGATAACAACATAATAGAATGCCCACACTTATGTGGAAGCTCAACAACACTCTACTCAATGATAACTTAGTCCAGGAAAAAATAAAGAAAGAAATTAAAGACTTTCTAGAGTTTAATGAAAATGAAGCGACAACATACCCAAACTTATGGGACACAATGAAAGCAGTCCTAAGAGGAAAACTATTAGCTTTAAGAGCCTTGAAATAGAAACTGGAGCACACATACACCAGCAATTTGACAGCACACCTGAAAACACTAGAACAAAAGGGAGCAAATTCACCCAAGAGGAGTCCAAGACAGGAAATAATCAAACTCAGGGTTGAAATCAACCAAATAGTAACAAAAAGAACTATACAAAGAATCAATCAAACCAGGAGCTGGTTCTTTGAGAAAATCAACAAAATAGATAAACCCTTAGCCAGACTAACTAAAGGGCACAGAGACATTATCCTAATTAACAACATCAGAAATGAAAAGGGAGACATAACAACAGACACTGAGGAAATCCAAAAAATCATGAGATCCTACTACAATAGCCTGTACTGAACAAAACTGAAAAACCTGGATGAAATGGACAATTTTCTAGACAGATACCAGGTACCAAAGTTAAATCAAGATCAGATCAACTATCTAAAAAGTCCCATATCTGCTAATGAAATAGAAACAGTCATTAATAGTCTCCCAACCAAAAAAAGCCCAGGACCTGATGGGTTAGTGCAGAGTGTTTTCAGACCTTCAAAGAGGACCAAATACCAATACTCCTCAAACTATTCCACAAAATAGAAACAGAAAGTACTCTACTTAATTGATTCTATGCAGGTACAATTACTCTGATACCTAAAGCACACAAAGACCTAACAAAGAAAGAAAACTTCAGACCAATTTCCCTTATGAATATCAATGCAAAAATACTCAATAAAATTCTTGCAAACCAAATCCAAGAACACATCGAAATGATCATCCATCATGACCAAGTAGGCTTCATTCCAAGGATGCAGGGATGGTTCAATATATGGAAATCCATCAACGTAATTCACTATATAACAAACTTAAAGAAAAAAAACCATATGATCATCTCATTAGACACTGACAAAGCATTTGACAAAATCCAACATCCCTTCATGATAAAAGTCTTGAAAAGATTAGGAATTCAAGGCCCATACTTAATGTAGTGGCTATTCTTGGTTGTCAACTTGACTACATCTGAAATGAATTATAATCTAGAATTAAAAGGCTCACCTGTGGCCCTAATCTGGAGGCTGAGAGATACAAGTTTTTGACCTAAATCTTGGCATGGAGACCTTGAGGAATAGTGGCTACGAATCCCATAAGATTAACATAGAAAGCTCTGAGTTTAAGGTCATCCGGGGTTAAAGGTGTGGTGGCACACACCTTTAACCTGGGCCACACTTTTTGCTGAAGACATATATAAGGACATTGGAAGAAGGAAGGCTCTCTCTGCTTCGCCTGCTTGCCTTGTGGGACTGAGCAATTGCTGAATCCTTGGACTTCCATTCACAGCTGCTGCCGTGACTGTTGTTGGGAGTTGATTGTTGGGAGTTAAACTACAAACTATAAGTCATCAATAAATCCCTTTACTACATAGAGACTAAGTTCTGTGACTCTAGAGAACCCCTAACTAAGACACTTAAACATAGTAAAAGCAATATACAGAAAACCAGTAGCCAACATCAAAGTAAATGGAGAGAAACTTGAAGCAATCCCACTGAAATCAGGAAGTAGACAAGGCTGCCCATTCTCTCCCTACCTATTCAATATTGTACTTGAATTCCTAGCCAGAGCAATTAGACAACAAAAAGAGGTCAAAGGGATACGAATTGGAAAGGAAGAAGTCGAATTATCACTATTTACAAATAATATAAAATACCTTGGTGTAACTCTAAGGAAGTAAAAGATCTGTTTGACAAAAAGTTCAAGTCTCTGAAGATAGAAATTGAAGAAGATCTCAGAAGATGGAAAGATCTCCCATGTTTGTGGATTGGCAGGATTAATACAGTAAAAATGGCCATCTTACTAAAGGCAATCTATAGATTCAATGCAATCTCCATCAAAATTCCAACTCAATTCTTCACAGACTTAGAAAGAGCAATTTGCAAATTCATCTGGAACAACAAAAAACCCAGGATAGCCAAAACTATTCTCAACAATAAAGGAACCTCTGGTGGAATCACAATCCTGGACCTTAAGCTGTACTACAGGGCAATTGTGACAAAAACTGCATGGTATTGGTACAGTGACAGGCAGTTAGATCAATGGAATAGAATTGAAGACCCAGAATTGAACCCATACACCTATGGTCTCTTGATCTTTGACAAAGGCGCTAAAACCATACAGTGGAAAAAAGACAGCATTTTTAACAAATGGTGCTGGTTCAACTGGTGGTTAGAATGTAGAAGAATACAAATCGATCCATTCCTATCTCCTTGTAGAAAGCTCAAGTCCAAATGGATCAGGGACCTCCACATCAAATGAGATACAGCAAAACTAAGAGGAAAGAAAGTGGGGAATTGCCTCGAGCACGTAAGCACAGGGGAAAATTTCCTGAAGAGAATGCCAATAGTTTCTGCTCTAAGATCAAGAATTGACAAATGGGACTTCATAAAGTTGCAAAGCTTCTGTAAGGCAAAGACACTGTCAATAGGACAAACCAGCAACCAACAAACTGGGAAAAGATATTTACCAACCCTATATCTGATAGAGGGCTAATATCCAAAGTATACAAAGAACTCAAGAAGTTAGACTCCAGAGAACCAAAGAACCCTATTAAAAATGGGGTACAGAGCTAAACAAAGAATTTGGTAGAATGGCTGAGAAGCACCTAAAGAAATGTTCAGCATCCTTAGTCATCAGGGAAATGCAAATCAAAACAACCCTGTGATTCTACCTCATACCAGTCAGATTGGCTAGGATAAAAAACTCAGGTGACAGCAGATGCTGGAGAGGTTGCGAAGAAAGAGGAACACTCCTTCATTGCTGATGGGATTGCAAGCTTGTACAACCACTCTGGAAATCAGTGTGGCGGTTCCTCCGGAAATTGGACATAGTTCTACCAGAGGACCTGGCTATACCACTCCAGAGCATATGCCCAAAAGATGCTCCAACATGTAATAAGGACTCATGCTCCACCATGTTCATAGTAGCCTTATTTATAATAGCCAGAAACTGGAGACAACCCAGATGTCCCTCAACAGAGGAATGGATACAAAATTTGTGGTACTACTCAGCTATTAAAAACAATGAATTTATGAAATTCTTAGGGAAATGGATGAATCTGGAGAATATCATCCTGAGTGAGGTAACCCAATCACAAAAGAACATACATGGAATGCACTCTCTGATAAGTGGTTATTAGCCCAGAAGTTGGGAATACAGGAAGAACAACCCACAAACCACAAGAAACTCAAACAGAAGGACGACCAAAATGTGGACATTTCATTCCTTCTTAAAAGGGGGAACAAAATACCCATGGAAGGAGTTGCAGAGACTGAAGGAAGGACAATCCAGCCTGATATAGCTGTCTCCTGAGAAGCTCTGACAGTACCTGACTTATACAGAACTAGAGGCTCACAGCCATCCATTGAACTGAATACAGTTCCCCAATGAAGGAGTTATAGAAAGGACCAAAGGAGCTGAAGGGTTTGCAGCCCCTTAGGACAAACAACAATATGAACTAACTAGAACCCGCAGAACTCCCAGGGACTCAACCACCATCCAAGGACTATACATGGTGGGACTGATTGCTCTGGCAGCATGTGTATAGTAGAGGAATGCAAAGTCGGTCATCAATGGGAGGAGAGGCCCTTTGCCCTATGAAGATTCTGTGCCCCAGTGTAGGGGAATGCCAGGGCCAATAAGTGGGAGAGAGTAGAGTGGCAAACAGGGGGAAGGGGGAGGCAACAGGGGTTTGTTCTTGTTTTTTTTTTGGAGGGGAAACTGGGAAAGGAGAAATCACATGACATGCAAATAAAGAAAATATGTAATTAAAAAATGGGTTGTTGTTTCTTTCTTTTAGCCCTTTTGTGGCTCCGTTCCCTCCAGGAGAACTCACTTGTGCTAGGCTCCTGCTGCTATGGTACTACCATTGGTCTGTCCTGGAACACAATATTATTATCTGTCTGGAATTGAGTGTTCCCATAACATTGATAAATAATTTACCAAACTGGTCTCAATTAAGAAAATTGTGTTGGCAGCTTAGCAAGGTTTACTCTTGTAAGAAGAATCAATCTGGTATAAGCTGAACAAATCCCCCCTTTGGGTTTCAGTGGTGGCTTTGCTTTTTATTTGAAGTTTAATATTGTTTATAAAATTCATAAATAACTTAGACAAGAAAAAGGGAATTTCTAGTAATTGGCACTCAATAAATACTTGTTTGACTTATCTGGCAAACTTCGTTTACTCAAAGTAGTTTACAAAGAACACAATAGAGACAAAAGCAGGTCTCATGACTTCAGCTCGCATATCAAACTACAACTGGTACTTATGATTGTATTTTTAAAGGATTTTAAATCTTAGTATTTGCTGAAATACTTAGTGTTTATATATTTCAGCATCTGAGTTCTGAGAAGTTGTGGACTCTCCTTATCCACATACCCCCCCACACACACACACACATCAGCTTTTTGCTGCCTGCTTTGTGATAGGTCTTAGTCAGGATGTGCAGTTTCTCTTGCACAAGCAAAAATATCATACTAGGTAACTTAGTCTCCTAGGGCAACCAGATGTTAAGTAAAAAGGGAGAAAGAGCTCATTGGTAATATCCTTTTATCGGGCCCCAGTAATGAATTTCAAGATGAAGAAATGTGTCATATGAAATGAAGTGATAAGGTCAGCCTTTGTTCATGAAGACAATCCAAACACCCTGCTATTCCTGAATACCAATTAGCTACTAATGCCCACTTCTAGTCCATCAGGACTAATCTGTGTTCCAGACCAGCTGAAAAGCAAATATCAAGGTAAGCTGCAAAATGTGCATGATGTTGAACAACCAGCATAACTTAATACTTTAGAGATGCCATTACTACATGAACAAACAATAAGTTAACCTTTGGGAACCAGTAATTATTTTCAATGCATCTTATCACTACTAAGCTATGAATACATTCCCTGTGCTATGTGAACAGTGAGCATCTATATACTTCACTTGATGCTTCCCTTCTGAACCCCAACTAGATTATCTATATTTAGAGAATTAATCTGTATTGTATATGCAGAGAAATACAAGAAAGCAAGCCAGGCCTGCTGGTGTGAATTTGTAATTCTAGCTTTTCAGAAAGCTGAGGCAAGAGAATCACTACTTACAATCTGAAAGAACAAGAACAACAACAGCAATTACTAAGAAATGTGCTATTTTATTGCACTGGCATGTTTTCAGAAAGAGACTCTTGAATTAGTTTATTTTGCCTGGAGCCACCAAGATCCTGGACAGGTGAAAAGGGAAAACATCCCAAACAGGTGAAATTAGTTTACTGAATCTTCTTTGGGTGTGAACAAGATGGTGGCATCAGATTTCTCAACATTCAAGAGTTATCTCTCAGTTCTGAGAACATATCGGGCAACAGCCTCTGATGAGTAGACTTTGGGGTTTGAGCATGGCTAGTGGAGAGCTGTAGAATCACAGAATGTGGACAGACTGTTGGAGCAGGGAAAGAATTGTAATATGTGGAGGGCTTAGGTAGGAAAACACTCTGCTCTGACACCTTCCTGTTAGTCATCATCTCAGTGTTTGAATCTGAAAACAGTTGTATTCCTAAAATACAGCCCAAGGACTTAGTAATGTAGTAAGACAAAAAAACAAACAAGGACAATTTAGGGGAACTCTACATTCAGCCAAAAGTTTTGTAACCTCATTCTGTCTGAATTCTGTATTTGATTCAGAAAGGCTATTCAGATCTTTACAAAAGAACAGCTATATAATACCTGGGCCTGAATCTCCTTCTAAGCACAACCTGCCCAAGACTACATACTTAGGTCCCGTAGTAGTTTCCCTAGACCCTTAATGAACAAACTAGGCATAGAGGAGTATATGTGACAGTATTTATACTGTATTTATAGAGACATGAGAGAATCTGATGCAACCAGCAGCTGTTGCTTAGGTACCAAACCTCCAAACAGATCTTTTGCCATTTCCAGGCATTGTGATCCCTTGTAAAGCTGACTAGTGGGAAAGTCAGGCCTGCTCTCTGGTCACTCACTACCTTGAATTCCTAAATTTTACCTACATGGAAGTAACTTGGTTTCCTGGATAAGGGATCTGGATAAGTCATCCCACAAGAGTCCAGACCTTCACTAATGTGAAGAAGTCACAGGCCATGGCAGAATAGTGACAGCAGACAGATAGCCCAGGCTTCTTGA
>JADRCD010179623.1:0-27099 GCA_019843815.1 Montemys delectorum
GAGGAAGGTCAAAATACTTCCTCAAAATGCAGATTTGCTAGGTCTCGTGGAGAGAGACAGCGTTCATACACAGCATCTGCCTCTTCTCTGATAAAAGGCTCAAAGAGGTTTGCAATTAAGTAAGTGGGAGCTTGAAATTAAGCTACAGAAATTGAGTAATGAGCTAAGTGAGTTAAAGGCACTATCAGGCAGAA
The DNA here is from genome assembly GCA_019843815.1 of Montemys delectorum. Classification (NCBI taxonomy): domain Eukaryota; kingdom Metazoa; phylum Chordata; class Mammalia; order Rodentia; family Muridae; genus Montemys; species Montemys delectorum. The sequence goes on from JADRCD010179623.1 coordinate 195, forward strand.
GGAAAAGCAGCTATCTGGAGGCAGGACTTTAGAGAGAGTATTCTGTCAGGCTCGCAAAAGCGGGCAGGACACTTTGGGACTACTAGCGTCTCCCGTAGTGGAACAGCGGGATCAGAATGATGATTTGTATAGATATTATTAAACTTTGGATTTCAAAATTATAAAGGATTTAAAGGAAGCAGTTACTCAGTATGGTCCTAATGCCTTGTTTACTCAGGCGCTTTTGGACAATGTTATAGAATTTAATCTAATGCTGCAGGACTGGAAGATTTTGTGTCAAGTCACATTGTAGGCGGGTGATTATTTGGTCTGGAACTCAGAATGGTGGGAGGCTAGCAAGAAATCAGCAGCACAAAACTCTCAGTCAGGTAATCCAGAATGGAATCTAGACATGCTACTGGGAGAAGGATTATATGAAGGAAATGCTAGACAAATTGAGTATCCTGACAGAGCATATGCTCAAATTGCTATGGCAGCTAGAAAAGCTTGGGTACAACTACCTACGAAAGGAGAAGGTAGTGGGAATCTGGCTGGTATCCAACAGGGGCCAGAGGAACCTTTTCAAAACTTCATAGCTAGATTGCAGCAAGCTGCAAGCAGAACGCTTGGAATTTCTTATACAGACGGTCTGCTCATTACACAGTTAGCCTATGAGAACGCTAATTCAATGTGTAGAGCAGTTATTCTGCTGCACAAGGGTCAAATGGATTTATCTGGATGTATTCACCTTTGTGCAGATATTGGACCTTCCTATAATCATGGTTTAGCTATGGCAGTGGCATTGCAAGGCACTACTATTCTAGAGATCCTGGCCCAAAGGCAGGAGAATAAAAGATACTATTCATGCGGAAGTATCAATCATTTTAAAAATGAGTGTCCTAAGAAATCAGGAAGTACAAACAGGCAACAATCAGGAGCTGCGAGAGAGTCTGTGCTCACTGCAGGAGAGGAAAGCATTGGGCCAGAGACTGTCGAATTAAAAAGGGCTTTCAAGATAATACCTGGTCAAAAAACGAGTCCAGGGGCTGGCCCCAGGCCCTGTTCTTAAAACAACAGGCAGTATATGGGGCCACAAGGCTGCCACCAAGCCAGGAAGATCTGCATCCAAACTCTTCAGAGCAACTCCAGAAAGTGCAGGAGTGGACCTATATTCCACCTTCTACACAGTACTAACACCAGAGATGGGAGTTCAGATTCTGCCCACTGGAGTTTTGGGGCTTTTACCTTCAGAGACTTGGGGATTCGTCATAGGAAAAAGTAGCAAGATTGTGAATGGATTGCAGATTTATCGAGGTGTTACTGACTGTGATTATCAGGGAGAAATTAAGATTATGGCTTCCTTGCCCAGCGGTGTCATTACAGTACCTGTTAATCAGAAAATTGCTCAGCTTATCTTAGTCCCTTTATATCCAATGTCTTCTAATGCTGTTACTAATGAGAAAAGACAGAGTTGTTTTGGTTCTCCTGAAGTATTCTGGGTATAATCTATCACTAATAAAAGACCTAACCTTAAATTAATTATTGAAGGAGAAAGTTTTGAAGGTTTAATAGATACTGGAGTTGATGTGACTATTATTAGAGGCCAAGACTGGCTGGCCCTCAACTTGGGCTTTGACTGAATCAATCACTCATCTCCAAAGGAATCAGCTATGCCAATAACCCAAAACAAAGCTCTAAGCTTCTAACCTGGAGAGATAAAGAAGGTAATTCAGGGCTGATCCGGCCATATGTCATGTCAAATCTACCTGTCACTCTGTGGGGGAGACATATGTTATCACAGATGGGGCTGGTTTTGTGCAGCCCTAGTGAGTTAGCTAATAAACAGAGGTCCAAACGGGACATCAGAACATGCAGAGGCCCTAAGCCTCGTTCTAATAAAGGTTTAAAGTATTTTCTATGAGGGCCACTATCTTGCCTGTGCCCAATGCAGAGAAAATTCAGTGGATTAATAATATTCCAGTGTGGGTTGATCAGTGGTCTTTATCTCAAGAAAAGATAGAAGCTGCTTCTTTGTTAGTACAGGAGCAAGTAGAAGCAGGACAACTGAGGGAATCCAATTCCCTGTGGATTACGTCTAAATTTGTTATCAAGAAAAAGTCAGGTAAATGGAGACTATTACAAGACTTAAGAAACGTAAGTGAAACAATGGTAGTTATGGGAGCATTGCAGACTGGACTTCCATCTCCAGTGGCAATTCCAAAAGGATTTTACAAGATAGTTATGGATTTAAAGGACTGTTTCTTTACAATTCCTTTACACCCTGAGGATTATGAGAGACTTGTTTTTAGTGTTCCATCTGTTAATTTTAAGGAACCTATGAAAAGATAAGAATGGACAGTCCTTCCTCAAGGCATGGCTAATAGTCCCATGCTATGTCAGAAGTTTGTGGCACAGGTCATTGACCCTATAAGAAAAAAATGGCCAATGATATCTATTGGCCACTACTCAGATGATGTTCTATTAGCAGGAAAAATTCCTCAAGATGTGCTTTGATGTTATAGAGACTTACAAATTGCCTTAAATGAGAAGGGACTACAGATAGCTCCAGAAAAGGTGCAAACTCAGGATCTGTATAATTATTTAGGCTTTACAATTAGGATCAAGCTGTTATTCCTCAAAAGATAGTTATTCGTAGAGACAAATTAAAAACCTTAAATGATTTTCAAAAATTATTAGGTGATATCAATTGGCTTCTCCCTACTTAAAGCTTACTACAGGAGATTTGAAACCCTTATTTGATATTCTCAGAGGTAACTCTGATCCAAATTCTCCTAGATTTTTAACTAAAGAAGGAATGTCAGCCTTACAACAGGTGGAAAAAGCTATTGAAAATAAATTTGTTACTTACATAGATTATTCTTTACCTTTGCATTTATTATTTTCTTTTTTTCTTTTTTTTTTTTTAAAAAGATTTACTTATTTATTATATGTAAGTACACTGTAGCTGTCTTGAGACACACCAGAAGAGGGCATCAGATCTCATTATGGATGGTTGTGAGCCACCATGTGGTTGCTGGGATTTGAACTCAGCTTCAGAAGAGCAGTCGGTGCTCTTAACTGCTGAGCCATCTCTCCAGTCCGCATTTATTAATTTTCAATACAACTCATGCTCCTACAATGTTGTTGTGGCAGAAAGCACCTCTAATGTGGATACATTCAAGGATATCTCCTAAACGTAATACCTTGCCATATTATGAAGCTGCAGCCCAAATAATTGTGCTTGGTAGGAAACAAGCACTGACTTATTTTGGCAAAGAGCCAGATGTTATCATTCAGCTTTTTACTTTGAAGCAAGACTCCTGGTTAAAACAGCATAGCACAGACTGGCTGCTTGCTCAGATAGGATTTTAAGGAATTATAGATAATCATTATCCCCAGGATAAACTGATAAAGTTCTTAAATGTGCATGAGGTGATTTTTCCTAATGTAACTTCCTTACAGCCGTTAAATAATGCCCTTGTGATATTTACTGATGGTTCCTAAAAAGGACAAGCTGGATATCTCATAAATAATCAACAGGTGGTCATAGAGACTCCTGGTCTCTCAGCTCAATTAGCTGAATTAACAGCAGTATTAAAGGTGTTTCAAGCTGTATCTGATTCTTTTAATCTCTACATAGACAGCTTATACGTAGCCCAATCAGTACCCTTACTGGAGACATGTGGTACATTTAATTTCAACACCACAGCAGGAACCTTATTATCACAATTACAAAATATCATTCTTGAATGAAAAAAATCTGTTTTATATTGGTCATCTGTTTTATACAGGCTCATTCAGGCCTACCTGGGCCATTAGTCAGAGGCAATAATCTTATTGACAGAGCTCTGGTAGGAGAGGTTTTAGTTTCAAATCCTGTTGCCTTAGCAAAATGGGATCATGATAAATTCCATCTATCCAGCCAGACTCTTAGGCTTAAACATAAAATTTCCAAAGAGCAACCAAGAATGATTGTTAAACAATGCCCTAAGTGCATTATTTTATCTCCAGTTCTGCATTTAGGGGTCAACCCAAGAGGCCTTCTGCCCAACCAAATTTGGCAGATGGATACAACTCATTATGCAGAATTTGGAAAGCTTAAATATATACATGTCTGTATTGACATTTGTTCAGGATTTATGTTTGCGTCACTGCATACAGGAGAAGCCTCTAGAAATGTAATTGATCTTTGTTGGCAAGCCTTTAATGTTATAGGCTTACTCAAAGTGATTAAAACTGATAATGGACCAGGTTACAATGGCAAAATCTTTATGTCTTTTTGCAAGGATTTTGGAATTAATCATAAAACTGCAATCCCATACAACCCTATGGGACAAGGAATTGTTGAATGAGCATATCGCATGCTTAAAAAGGGACAAGGAATTGTTGAACGAGCACATCGCATGCTTAAAAAGGGACAAGGAATTGTTGAACGAGCACATCACATGCTTAAAAACTGGCTTTTGAAATTGGGGGGGATGGGAATCTGTTTCCTCCGAAATCTCCAAAGGCACACCTTGCCTTTGTGCTTTTTATTTTGAATTTTTGCAGGCTGACATCAAAGGTCAGTCCACCGCAGACCGACAGTGGCATCCTAACACTTCAAGTTTGTATGTCATGGTCAAATGGAGGGACCCACTCACCAATGCCTGGCATGGACCAGACCCTGTCTTGGTCTGGTGCAGAGGGTCCATGTGTATTTTTTCTCAGAAATAGGATGGAGCACAGTGGCTTCCTGAAAGGCTAATTCACCAAGTGGACTCAGAGCCACAGCCTTCTTAGCAAGTGTGCTTAAATGTACTGCTGAGAAGTCTTTTTTATTTTTCTTTCTTTTTCTTTTGTTTTTAAGCTGACAACCTTTTCTGCCAGCTTTGAATTTGCTTCTTCCCCTTTTACCCGGGAACACTGCTTATTCCTGAAGCTAAACGAACAATCAATACACAGGCTCACGCTCAGAGTAAAGAGGTTCTGACTACCTTTGCAGTGTTTACATTCCAAAGGCTAGTGCATCCCGAGGTTGCTGGCCTAACCTACTAGGTTGCTGGCCTAACCTACTAATTTGCTTGTGAATTGAGACCTGTTCCCTAGGTAACCGCCTCCAGAGTCAAAGCTGGTAATTGGCAACTCAAACAGAGGCCTACACTCAGCTTCAGCACTAAGGCAAGCAACCTTTCGAAAACTTCAAAGAGGCGTTCTTCAAAGAAATGGTGGGAGTTTCATGGACTTGGCAGACAAATAAAGCATGTCTTGGCATTAGGTGCATGGAAGAGGGTTGCTTGTTGAAAACCTGTGGTCCACGAGTTAGGGCTCTGGCAGAGATCCACCTAAGACAGACGTACATGTCAAGTGGCTGTGTTTTTGAAAAAACACGTAATAAGCCCGGTTTGCAGTGTCAAACTAGATGCACGTGACCTCAAAGACAGGTAAAAGACATCTGCCAAAGATATTAATTTGCACAAGGTTCTATCCATCAAAGCACCGTAAAAATTCCTGTGCAAAACTGTGCCATTTGATTATGCCTTAGTTCTGCTTTTTTGTCTAATAGACAAGGAGGAGATGTTAGCTTCCCTCTCCCCGACCCCCTCAGCTGGGCAGCAGAAGTGGCCACCTGCTGGGACTAAACAATAGCCCGCTACACTGCAGTCCGCCTTTGAAGACAGCGGCTAGAAGTTACACCTGGCTGCTGACACGCCTACTTGCCTGAGGACTTGTCACACCAAAACAGCATCTCTTTTAAAACAACAGTTAAATGAATACGGTTTTTAAAAGTTTTTTTTATAATTTCAGGTTCCTAGCACAACAGATCTTATTTCTTTTGTGACTAGAAGGTTGTGTTTCAGTTCATTAATGGTAATGCTGTTCTTTGTAAGTGCTCAAGTAGCTTATTTTTCATATATGTTACTAGTTTTTAATGTCAGATGTAATATAATTTCTTCTGGTCTTATGCCTATCATAACAATATGTTATCAATTATTTTTATTTATAATTAGAATATTATTCTCACTTTGATATCATAATATAGTATTTATATTTATGACCAGTTTGGAATATATGCATTAGTGGATTATACATATATGCATGTATCATGCAGAACTATGAGGTTTGTCATTTATGTTCCTGATACACAAACTAAAGGATACTTTCCAATGTAAACATGTCTTTTTGTTTCTTCATAGTTTTTAAAATATGCATATTACTTGGGGAAAAGCCCTATAAATTCAAATATAAATTCCAATATAAATAATTTCAGCTGGACGGTGGTGGCGCACGCCTTTAATTCCAGCACTTGGGAGGCAGAGGCAGGCGGATTTCTGCGTTCAAGGCCAGCCTGGTCTACAGAGTGAGTTCCAGGACAGCCAGGGCTATAAAGAGAAACCCTGTCTCAAAAAAAACCAAAAAAAAATTTTTTTTTCAATATAAATAATTTAAATTCCAATATAAATAATTTAGTCTGATATAAACTAATACCCACATGGGAACCTAGAAATGCTCCAGTGTATCCCTCTGGTTCTGTGCTCTGAGTCACTTTCCTCCGATGTCGTAGAGTAATCTGTGGTCCTCTTGAGGACCATTCCCTCTCAGTGTCAATGTATGCATAGACCACACTGACAAGTCCTTCCTTAAGCAGCCTTAAGTTTTACTTCACTTTACTTAGGAATACAGATAAACCTGGTTCTGGCTTCCAGTGAACTAATCACTTCAAAGGCATCTTTGCTCTACCTATTTTAGCAGATGTTTGCTGTGTAAATGACCTAGAATCTCCAAATCCTACTGTAAAAATAGCCATGGTTAGGGTCCCATGACCTTCTTCCTCCAAACATCACAAGCTCTTGTCTATGCTACTAGTTCCTCTCCTCAAGCAGACGGTAAGGCCCTACTGCAGTGACAGCACTTGCATGAGTCATCAAACATGGAGAAGCTGAGCTGCTGCACAAGTACAAGTTTCATCTGTACTGAGTAGCAGCCAGGGTGCTAGAAGGTACTCTGAACACTACCAGAAGGGAAAGGTAATCATCAATACCACTCAGATGCAAACCCTGAGACCAACAACAACCACCTGCCTCTGGTGCAAGAGCAGCACAATGTTAGGGGAGAAACCAACTCCTCTGAGAAAGCGCCTAGTGTGACACTGCTAGAATATGAGACACATATAGGCCACAGACTGAGGGAAAATGACTACTGTGATTTTGCTAATACCAAGAGACCAATACCTCACTGTTTTGGCTATCCTGAGTTTTTTTTTCCATATAAAATTAAGAATTGCTCTTTCCATGTCTGTGAAGAACTGTGATGGAATTTTGATGGGAACTGCATTGAATCTATAGATTGCTTTTTTATTGTAAGATGGCCATTTTTACTATGTTAATCCTACTGATTCATGAGCATGGGAGATCTTTCCATTTTATGAGGTCTTTGATTTCTTTCTTGAGAGACTAGAAGTTCTTGTCATACAGATCCTTCACTTGCTTGGTTAGAGTTCCACAAAGATATTTTATATTATTTGTGGCTATTGTGAAGAGTGTTGTTTCCCTAATTTCTTTCTCAGCCTGTTTACCCTTTGTATAAAGGAGGGCAATTGATTTGTTTTAGTTAATTCTATATTCAGTCACTTTGCTGAAGTTGTTTATCAGGTTTAGGAGTTCTCTGGTGAAATTTTGGGGGTCACTTATGTATACTATCATATCATCCACAAATAGTGATACTTTGACTTCTTTCTTTCCAATATGTATCACCTCAACCTCTTTTTGTTGTCTCAACAACAAAAGATCTTCTGAGGGAATCACATTCCTGACCTCAAGTTGTACTACAGAGCAACAGTGATAAAGACTGCATGGTATTGGTACAAAGTCAGATAGGTTGATCAATGGAATAGAATCTGAAGATCCAGAAATAAACCCACACACCTATGGACACTTGATCTTTGATAAAAAAAAAAAAAAAGCCAAAAGCATACAGTAGGGGGAAAAAGCATCTTCAATAAATGGTGCTGGTCTAACTGGCAGTCTGCATGTAGAAGAATGAAAATAGACCTATATTTATCATCTTGCACAAAGCTCAAGTCCAAGTGGATCAAGGACCTCAACATAAAACCAGATACACTGGATCTAACATAAGAGAAAGTGGGAAAGAGTCTTGAACACATTGGCACAGGGGAAGTTTTCCTGAACAGAACACCGATGGCTCAGGCTCTAAGATCAACAATTGATGAAGGGGACCTCAATGAAACTGCAAAGCTGTAAGGCAAAGAACACTGTCAATAGGACGAAATGGCAACCTAGAGATTGGGAAAAGATCTTCATTAACTCTACATCTGATAGAAGACTAATATGCAAAATATATAAAGAACTCAAGAAGTTAACCTCCAAGAAACCAAATAATCCAATTAAAAAATGGAGTAGAGAGCTAAACAGAATTTCGAACTGCAGAGTATTGAATGGCCGAGAAGCACTTAAAGAAATGTTCAACATCCTTAGTCATTAAGGAAATGCAAGATTCCATCTTACATCAATCAGAATGGCTAAGATCAAAATCTCAAGTAACAACACATGCTGGCAGGATGTGGAGAAAGAGGAACACTCCTTCATTGCTGGTGGGATTGCAAACTGATACAACCATTCTGAAAATCAGTTTGGCAGTTCCTCAGAAAATTGGAAATAGTTTTACCTGAAGACCCAGATATACTGCTCTTGGGCATGTACCCAAAAGATGCTCCACAAATATCAAGGATCAGATATGGGGGGAGACAGGAGAGAAGCCCAGAGGACCAAGAGAATAAATGGAAATATGCAGCTGTGGGGGGTGGGGATGGGGGCAGGGTGAATCTCTAGAAAGTCCCAGAGACCTGGGATGTGAGAGACTCCCAGGACTCAATGGGGGTGACCATAGCTGAAATGCCCAATAGTGGGGAGGGGGAAACTGAAGAGACCACCTCCAGTAGATAGAAAGGTCCCCAAGTGGAGGGACAGGATTACCAACTCACCACCAAAATTTCTGACCCAGAATTGTTCCTGTCCAAAAGAAATGCAGGGACAAAAATGGAGCAGAGACTGAAAGAAAGACCATCTAGTGACCGGCCCAACTTGGGATTCATCCCGGGTGGGCAGCAAACCCTGATTCTATCACTGATGCCATGATGTGCTTGCAGACAGGACCTTGGCATGGCTGTCCACTCAGAGGTGCTACCAGCAGCTGAGTAAAACAGATGCAGATACTTACAGAGTTGGAGGAAGGACTGAAGGAGCTGAAGGGGATCAAAACACAGCCCCCCCCTCCCCCGCCCTCCACCATAGGAAGGCCAAAAGTGTCAATTAACCTAGACTCCTGGGAGCTCCCAGAGACTAAGCTACTAACCAAAGAGCATACAGGGGCTGGTCTGAACCCCTGCCCCCTTATGGAACAAAGGACTGCCTGCCTTGTCTGGCCTCAGTGGGAGAATAAGCATTTAAGTGAAAGTGGGTGAGGGGAGGTGGGAGCACCTTCTCAGAGGCAAAGGGGAGGGGAGATGGGGTAAAGAACCCTTGGAGAGGAGACTGGGGAGGGGAAGAGGGGGACAACATTTGGAATGTAAAGAAAACAATTAAAAAACAAAAAGAAAAAAAGAAAAAAATGTAAATGCCATGGTTACCATTATCCTAAGTTTTTTTTTTTTTTTTTTTTGCCATTTTTAGTTTTCAAACTTTTCAGAATTTAAAATAGACTTTATAAAATTATTTCTGTAAAGTTATTTAACTCAACTTATTCTAAACATCTTATTTGGAAAATAGGAGGAAAACAAGATACAACTATTAAATTTTATGTTATTTTATCTTTCTTGTCTATAAAAATAATTCGACTGTTGTACTGGCTGGTTATGTGTGTCAACTTGACGCAGGCTGGAGTTATCACAGAGAAGTGAGCTTCAGTTGGGGAAGTGCCTCCATGAGATCCAGCTGTGGGGCATTTTCTCAATTAGTGATCAAAGGGGGTAGGGCCCCTTGTGAATGGTGCCATCTCTGGGCTGGAAGTCTTGGGTTCTATAAGAGAGCAGGCTGAGCAAGCCAGGGGAAGCAAGCCAGCAAGGAACATCTCTCCACGGCCTCTGTGTCAGCTCCTGCTTCCTGACCTGCTTGAATTCCAGTCCTGACTTCCTCTGGTGATCAATAGCCATGTAGAAATAAGCTGAATAAACCCTTTCCTCTCCAACTTGCTTCTTGGTCATGATGTTTGTGCAGGAATAGAAACCCTGACTAAGACAACTGTATTTTACTTTTAGCAAAAACTCTTAAGTACATTTGAAAGTTGTTCTTATATATCTCAAGGCAATTTGAGTGCAAACAGAGACATTTAAAGAATGGCTCTACTGAGTTTACCATAAATTGCATCTTCTCTTTATCTTTGGTTTTCTGAGACAGGTTTGTGTGGCCCTGCCTGTCCTTAAACTCACTCTGTGGAGCCAAGGTCGCCTCACACTCAAGAGATCTGCCTGCCTCTACCTCCTAGCATCCAAGCCATGCATCACCGTGTTGTAAAAATGGTCAAGCAAACTGCCAGGCACTAACAGTACATGCCTTAGATCCTAGTACTCAGAAGGCAGAGGCAGGTAAATCTCTGATTTTCGAGGCCAGCCTAGTCTACAAAGTGAGTTCTAGGACAGCCAGAGCTACACAGAGAAACTGTCTTGAAAAACCACCAAAACAAAGAACAACCAAGCAACCAAAAAACAATACTCCCAAAAGATCAAGGCCAAGCAACCAGAGCAGGTGTGAACAATGAAGACATGAAGGTATATATTAAGACCCTTCCCTCAGAAATGTCTAAAATAACAAGGGATTTTTGATGTGAAACTTTATATCAGTATTTAACAAAATGATTATGCTCTAAATGTCTAGTAAGAGTCAACAGACACTGGGCATGTGAACAGATTGCCTTATGCGTTACACAGTTAAAAACCCACAAGTATCGCTATCAATATCAATACTGTAGAAGCAAGATCACTCTGTATTGAGAGTCTGAAGTCAATCTATCATCTTTCCTCCAAAATTTAACTGGGTCGAATTCTTCGATTATTTTCCACTGCCTTAAAAATTAGGACTAAAAACATTGAACTCACAATCTCCCTTCCACAATAGCTGGCTGGAAGCCAGCATTTTCTGTCTCTGTAGAGTAGCAATGGATCCCATTTCTCAATGTAAAACTCCTCATGTGAGGACAAGGAGATGGCTCTGTGTAAACATGGCTGCCGCCAAGCCTGACAACTGGTACTTAATCCCTGGAACCTATGACTGAGGGAGAGAACCAATTCCCTAAACTTGCCATCTGGCTGGCACAGATGTGTTGTGGTACATGTCCACACTCATGCACACAATACTGATACTAATAGAAATCCCTCTGAGCCATTTGCAAACTCAAATCTTCAAGTTACAACACTGAAGCTTTGGTCCACAGGCTATGCTTAAATCTATCTTTTTTCTATTCCCAGGGGACTATCTCAGCCCAGGTTCTTGCCTAGCCCAAGCTACCTCATGGTCAGACTTATAGGTTATAGTGCATGTCTTCTCATTTCAAGAGTTTCCCACTCCCACAATTTACTTCTGGCCTTACCTGCTAAGCAAACTTCTGGCCTTTCTGACAGCTCTTCCTACAATCAATGAAGGGACGCGCCAGTAGAGCTGCGAAGTCTGCTCACAGCAGCACTCTGAGTGAGTAAGGGTGCTTTGAGTTCAGTGGGTTCTACGCTCTCACCTTTCAGTCATTCTGTGTACAGCAGCCACGATACCATGCTCCTTCTGTGCCCTACAATGTTCATGCTTACTTCTACAGATTCCAATCATGTATTCCCTATTTTCTATCAACCTACCTCTAGGAGATATTTTAGATTCATGATTAAATGCAGGGGTGCAGGGTCAAGATTTATACACAGAAATGCACATGCATGTACATACACAAAGTACTATAGGTAGTCTGCTGGGAAAAGGCAGCTTGTCTTCATAGTATGTCTGCATGAGCATGCACTTTGCAAGTTTATTTATTAGGATGCAACATTAGCTCCCAGTTACTCCCTACCACATGGTTGGAGCCATTCCTAAAGATGTACATTTTAATTCCAGTTCTGTACAACAGGTTCTGTCCATTTTCAAGAACAGGCAATGGCGGGGGAAGGCGCATCTGTCCCAGAGCATTTCTAATGTACTCTGCATATTCTAAGGAATCCTTAAGCACATATGCAAGCCTACATAAACGTAACTTCCTGAAAACATTAGAAAACGCATATGCCAGGGCATATGCCAGGGCTGGAGAGATGGCTCAGCAGTTAGGAGCACTGGCTGCTCTTCCAGAGGACCCAGGTTCAGTTCCCAGCACCTCTATGGCGGCTCTCAAGCACCTGTACTTCAGCTTCAAGAGATCTGTCACATTCTGCTGGCCTCCATGAACACCTACATGAACATGGTATACATATACACATAGATGTGCAGACATACACACAGACATGTAAGTAAAAATATGTTTAAAAGCTAAAAATAAGTAAAATAATTAAGAACATTTTATACATTTACAAAACAGTTATAACAGAAAATTCTATAATGCTCAGCATATAGTAGATGATTAATACTGAACAAATGTTCAAACTGTCAATTTTAGAACTGCATCAAGACATAAAGAAATTAATTAACTGGCGGAAGCTGGAGAGACAGCTCGGAGGATGAAGCTACTTCTAGCCAACAATGCTGATCTACGTTTGAGCCACCAAGAAAAGGGGGAAAAACTACCATAAGTTGTCCTCTCATCTCCACAGGCATGCCTCATGTGGTATGTGGATCCCTCTCTCAATAAATAAATAAAGTGTTAAATTGTGGCAGTGCTTATTTGAAAATTATGGACAAAGGGCTGGAAATGATTAAATGTACTGACTGGTCTTCCAGAAACCCTGGTTCAGTTCCTAGCACCTACGTGGTGGCTCACAACCATGTGTAGCTCCAGTTCCAGGTGATCTAGTGACCTCTTCTGACAGACATATTTGCAGACATATAACACCCACTGAGATAAACTAATATATCTTTAAAAAGGAAATTATAGGCAAAATTTGCATATAAATAATTTTAATGCTATATACAGAGAATTAAATTAAGTGTTAGAGAGTTATTCTGAAAGTTAGCTAGACATGAGAAAAATTAAGAAAATGAAAAAATAACACACACTAAAGTTTCAGTGTCTTTTCCTGCTCAATTCCTAGTGAAATCCTCTTATGAAGCAAACTTCCTTCAACAGTGAAATCACTGCATGCAGACATGTGGAGACATTTTGAAATTTTTAAAAAAGATTTGTTTGTTTATTATATATAAGCACACTGTAGCTGTCTTCAGACACTCCAGAAGAGGGCATCAGGTCTTGTTACAGATGGTTGTAAGCCACCAAGTGGTTGCTAGGAATTGAACTCAGGACCTCTAGAAGAGCAGTCAGTGCTCTTAACCACTGAGCCATCTCTCCAGCCCAACATTTTGAATTTAAGATAAAAATACTTAGTTTTTTTATACTCAACTAAAATCATGTGAATGCAGTTAAGCAACTTTAAAGGCCGAGGTAACATGCAAGTCTAAACTGTGGGCTGTGGTGCACATGAAAATGCACCATAAAAAAGGTCAATGTGTAGTCTTCCACTAAAGATTGTTTTGTATATGTGTCTACATGTCAGAAATCACTACGTCTCTAAGGCTCAATACCTTTTTTTTTTTTTTAAATTAACAATGGGGGTGGGGGGCAACAGCTGGAGAAACAGTTCAGTGGTTAGTACTGCTCTTCCAGAGAACTCAGGTTTGCGTCCCAGCACCTGATGGCAGTTCATAATTTTCTATAACTCCAGTTCCAGGGAGCTGATGACCTCTACTGGCCTCCAAGGATACCAAGCATGTATCTGGTAAACACACAAGCATGCAAACAAAGTACCCATACACATAAAACAATTTAAAAATATGCATGTTTGCTTTTATTACCTATGATGCGTGTCCTGCTTGCATGAATGTTTGTGCACCACATGTATGCAGTGCTACAAATGACAGAAGACGGCATCAGGTCCCCTGGAATTTGAGTTCCAGGAGGCTGTGAGCATCCATGTGATGCTCCAAGCAACCTGAATCCTCTTAAGTGCTAAGCCTTCTCTTCAGCTGACCCTGCCTTATCTTTCAAGGTAAGGTCTCTGACTGAACCTAGAGTTGATGTAGCTGGACTAGTCAGCCAGCATACCCCAGGACCCTTCTGCCTCTGCCTTCCTAGTGTGAGGTTATAGGTCTGCACACACACGTGTTGCCTGCAGAGGCCTGGGTTTAAATCTGGGTGCTATGGTGAGGTGCTGTTGACTCTGAACGATGTGGAATCTGAGCCTGTACGCTCAGGAAGTCAGGGATTAAATTACTAAGAGTGGTAGAATCAGGGAAACGAGTATTGGAGTTACTCATAACATTAGTCTTCACACCACCTTACCCATCCCACCCCGATTTACCCTACATCTCCCACCTGTGTCTTCTGTCCTTTTCTTAGCAGAAGGTATTTAACTAAAATTAAGGGCTTTATTAACATGAGGAATTTTTCTAAGACAAGAGTCTTTACATTTGGTATGGTCTCTGTAAGATGAAATAATGCAGTATACTAAAAAGTCCTTGGCTTGGGGCTGCAGGAGACGGCCTGCAGCTTTCGGAACACTTGCTGCTGCAGCAGAGGTCCTGAGTTAGGTTCCCAACCCCAATGCTGGGTGGTTTTCAAGAGCTCAAAATGTCAGATCCTGGGTATCACATGAACCCTACTGGCCTCTGTGTTACATGGTGCACATTCATACACACAAACACACAGACAAAAATAAAATAAATATTTTTAAAAAAGTCGTAAGTTAGACCTCAGTGATTGAGTGGTTTCATTCACTTTCCCTGTAGTTCTGCCTTTTTTCCCCTTGCTCATCAGGAAACAAAAAAGCCTATTCATCATCGACAGTATAACATAGTACACGGTTTAGTTTAAATATGAGACTTTACTTTTTGAGATAACTTACCTATGAAACACAGTCTGGCCTTGAACCTCTGACCCTCTCCTGCCTCAGCCTCCCAAGAGCTAGGACTAAGCTGCCTATCAGCACAACTGACATATAATTCCATTTTAAGATTTATTTTTAGGGGTTGGCAAGATGGCTCAGCGGGTAAGAGCACTGACTGCTCTTCCAAAGGTAATGAGTTCAATTCCCAGCAACCACATGGTGGCTCACAACCACCCGTAATGAGATATGACACCCTCTTCTCAGCTACAGTGTTCTTATGTATACTAATAAATAAATCTTTGGGCTGGAGCAAGCAGGGACTGAGCAAGCCAGGCTGACAGGAGTTGAGTGGAGTTGACCAGAGTGAGCAGAGGTCCTAAAAATTCAATTTCCAATAACCAACTGAAGGATCACAACCATGTTTACAGGTACAGTATACACACACACACACACACACACACATATATATTAAAGATTTATTTATTATTATAAAGGAGTACACTGTAGCTGTCTTCAGACCACCAGAAGAGGGAGACAGATTTCATTACAGGTGGTTATAAGCCACCATGTGGTTGCTGGGATTTGAACTCATGACCTTCAGAAAAGCAGTCGGTGCTCTTACCCACTGAGCCATCTCACTAGCCCGTACTCACATATATTAAATAAATCAATCTTTAAAAAAATTTACTTTTAATTACATATATATTATGTCTATGTGTGGATGTGTGCACATGCATATAGGTACCTGCAGATGCCAAAATTGTTGGATTTGTATTACAGGCTGTTGTGAGGTTCCTGCTGTGGGTGCTGGAAACTCAACTCAGGTCCTTTGGAAGAGCAGTACACACTCTAATTACTGAGCCACTTCTCTAGCCGCAACATATAATTTCTTGATAACATTTTCCACAAAAACTCTAATATTCAGCTCTAAGGTATGCCAGATCATTGCTATTATACCAGAAAATTTCATGAAAATTTTAATCTTAGTCATTATGTAGTAGGTTTTCTTGTTCTATCCTTAAAATTGTGATGTGTATCACTAGTTTTGTGTATTTTAACTATCTCTTCTCTTCTATAAAAAAATAATGCCAAACTGGTTGTGTTAGTTTTCATATTCAATCCTAGCACTCAGGAGGCAGGAAGATTCCTGATGTGATCAAGGCTGGCCTGGGGCGCATGGCAAGACTTGTTCTAAAAAAACAAAGTAAACCAAAACAATAAACAAAAGGAAAAAACGGAGGGAGGGGAGGAGGAGAATGATAAGAGTGAGTGATGAAAAGCTTGTCTATGACCCGAGGACTTGTGTGGCTGAAGTCGATTAGGAGGTTCAAGGCCATGTGCTATGTGATCTTGTTTCAAAAAAAAAAACCCTTTGACCTAAAATACAAGTCTTCTTTTACAAAAACATCAACAAAATCAAACAACTTACTTCCCAACATTTGTCCTTCCACATTATGAAAAACCTAAGTCCTTGGTAAGTACCGCTTTTCCTTATATTTTCAGTGCCTTTGTTTTCTGTATGTCTCCCAGGTTGCCCTTGTTTTAGATTTCAAATTAGATCTTCAGCAATGTTTGGTCTTAGTAGCCTATCTCAAGGAGCATTCTGGCCTCTGAGGACTGACAATAGCCTTTGTGAAATACAGTTGTGGAGTCACTGGTCTCTCTACTTTCTCAGGATGCTGAGAACTTATCTCTTTTCTTTCTCTGCCATTCAAAATCTGCAGGATCAACTGCTCTAGTGTGCTCATCTTGGGCCTTCTTCTATTTCACCCAGCTGATTTTCCTCCAGTCTCTGTATTTCTTATCATATTGATAAAGCTGAAGGAACAGTTTCCCCTAAGTGAGAGAGCTACCAGCAGAAGGTGGAATTGTCTCTAACCTGGAGACTGCTCCCTGGAGTCTGGTGGACTCTCTCTGGACTCTCCAGAGCCTCCTAAGGAAGCAACGGAAGCACCTGTCATTTGTCTATTCTGAGTGGTTCCTTTGTCTTCATTACTCAAAATTAGTATTTTTAAGAATACATAAGCTGCACACCTTTAATTCCAACACTGGAGAGTCAGAGACAGGTGAATCTTTGTGAGTTTAAGGCCATTCTGGTTTACAAAGCAAGTTCTAGGACAGGAGTTCCAGGCTCTGTTTGTTACACAGAGAAACTCTGTCTCAAAAAACAAAAGAACTCCATAAATATAACTTATGCTACCAAGACAAGGAATTAAATGTTAGAAAAACACTGGCTGCATTTTAGTGTGGGGAGCCGTTCTAAGATCCCACCCATTTCCTGTTCCAGCTTGTGGTAAACAACTTACTGCGCAAACTCCAGCCTTAAGCCACATCTCTTTACCCACCCGAGCAGAATGCTAATTGAGTTCTTGCAAAAGCACCAATCAGATTTGAGCACGTAGTCGGTTCAGCTATTTAAGCAGCACCCAGCTTGGGCTTGGGGTCTTTCTCGATTCAGCAAATGTGGGCACTCCCAAAAAAGTGTGATTGAGAAGAATCCTGTTGCCGCGTCTTCCTTGCTGGCGAGGCGGACTCGACAAGTGGTGCGGAAACCCAGGAATCGAGAACATCTGTCACACCTTGAGAGGACCCCAGACAGAAATCCACAGGAGGATTCAGAACTTGACACATGGAGCGGCTGTACTTTCTATCGGTAAGACATGAACCTTTGTGTTGATTCTCTTTTTGTTGCTGGCCTGATTGCACTCTGGATATTACGGGCAGGAACAAAACCCTTATGGTGCCTGGTGTGTTCTTGCCTTGAAGACAAGAGGTGCAAGGAGGTTATGAAAGAAGGGCACCATAGGTTGATATCACACCAGGATAGCATGTCAGAAACCGAAGGCAAGGTGGAGAAAAGGGAACTTAAGGAGAAGAAGTCCAAAAGGGACAAGAAGCCCGAAGAAATCAGCGGAAAAAGTAAAACTAAGAAGGGTGCCCTGCCTGACCGAAATTTGCATCTGGTGTTGGCAGAGTTTGCTAATATGCAAATTGAGAGCTCAGATGACTCAGAGGGGGAAGAAAGATTGGATCCAGAGGATGAGTCTGATCTAGAGGAAGCAGCAGCAGAGTATGAGTGGGAGCGATACAAACCTAATAGATCAGGTCTGACAGCCCCGCCTCCGTACACTTCCTTGCCTGGGATACAGAAACTGAGTAGATCCGTCTTTCCCAGCCCCTATGGGTGCAGCCTTGCCAGACCAGGCACATGGAGCAGGGTCGCTGCTGCATTCCCAGTATTTGAAGATCCACAAAATAATACAAGGTATCATGAGCCAGTAGAGTACAAACAAATAAAGGACTTGGCCAAGGCAGTGAGAACTTATGGTCTAGCCGCCAGTTTCACCACTGCGCTGCTGGAAAGTCTCGCCTATCATGCTATGACCCCTAGCGATTGGACAGGGGTCGCAAAAGCATGTTTATCCATGGGTCAATATCTAGATTGGAAATCCATATATACTGACAAGTGCCAAGTTCAGGCCAGGGAGAATGCAGCCACACTGGAATTTTGACATGCTCACAGGACAAGGACAATGGCAGATGAATCAGACAGGATACCCGGTGCAGGTCTATGAACAGATAAACCAGTTAGCCATTAAGGCTTGGAAGAGTCTCCCCAAAAAGGGAGAGGTATCAGGTAATCTGACCTTCATTCGGATGGGGAATATCATTGCTAGTTTTACTCAGGAGGTGGCCCCCATCTGTCTGAGACCCCCCCCTTTTTCTTTATACTTGTCAATAATGTTTCCCAAGATAGAGTTGAGTGTAATAGCTCCTTAGTGAATTGTTATCTGGCTGAATGTTGGGATGGCCAAAATGATACTGCTTTGATTGTTAGGGTGCCGACATTTGTTCCCATTCCTGTAGAAGTGGATTTGGATGCTCTTCCCATCCTTGGTCTTGTTCGGCATGAAAGAGATTTTGGTATTACTGCGGCTATTGTGACTGCTATTGTGGTCTCTGCGGCCGTGGCAGCCTCGGCTACCACAGCGGCAGTGGCCATGGCAAATCAGGTGCAGACGGCAGAAACCATCAATAAGATAGTAGAACAAACCACCTTGGCCTTAACAACTCAGGAAGAGTTCAATACACATCTTACTTCTGGTCTGTTGATAGCTAATCAAAGGATAGATATATCACAAGAGCAAGTAGAAGAGTTATTTAGGGTTATTCAAATGTCTTGTGTCACGTCCTTTAAAAATTTGTGTGTTACTCCTCTGCGAGTTAATTTTTCTCAATCTTTCGGGCAGAGTCATTCCTGTCTGAGTATTTGAAGGGAAATTGGGCACTGGAAGCAGAGCAACTTTCAAAAAAAAAAAAAAAATTGATCCTACAGATTGGACGACTGAATGGGACTCGCCTGGACCCTCTGTCCTTGGGGGATTTTACCTCCTGGCTCTCTTCTGCATTTTCCTTCTTTAAAGAATGGGTGGGAGTTTTTCTTTTTGGGGCTGCTCTTTGCTGTGGACTGGTGATCTGCCTGTGGTTGCTTTGCAAACTCAAATTCCGTCAGCAAAGAGACAACAAGGTGTTGATGGCTCAAGCGCTCCTCGCAGTGGAACAAGGCACTTCTCCCCAAGTCTGGTTAACAAGTTATCCTGAGCCGGCATTAACCACAGCCATGGCACCATGAGGATTTCTTCCATTGCACCATGTTTGGTGTGGTTTGATGCTTTTACTGAGCCTCAGCTCTTGCACCCCATCTAGGCTTGTTCCCTTTGCACATGGGAGAGTGAATGCCAGTTTTGCTTATGGATGTGTTGATATCCTCTATTCTCGATCGTGGGACCCTACGGGAGGGGTTCTGCTGGATCGGATATGATATCTTTGTATAGAAGAAAAGGGGGAGATGTGGGGAGCCGTTCTAAGACCCTGCCCATTTCCTGTTCCAGCTTGTAGTAAACAACTTACTGCGCAAACTCCAGCCTTAAGCCACATCTCTTTACCTGCCCGAGCAGAATGCTAATTGAGTTCTTGCAAAAGCACCAGTCAGGTTTGAGCACGTAGTCGGTTCAGCTATTTAAGCAGCACCCAGCTTGGGCTTGGGGTCTTTCTCACTTCAGCAAATGTGGGCGCTCCCAATAAAGTGTGATTGAGAAGAATCCTGTTGCCGCGTCTTCCTTGCTGGCGAGGCGGGCGCGACATTTTAGAAAACAAATCTTGACATATTTCACATCCGATTGAGAACTGTAGCTAAAAGAGAAAGTGTCTGTCTCTTTCTCTTTTAAAAGAGTGTGTCTGTCTGTCTGTCCATCTGTCTCTCCCACTCTCAGCAACATCCTGTACTCCAGGCTGGTGTCCAGCTCCTGATCCTTCTGCTCCCAGCTCTTGGATGCTGTGATTGCAGAAAGGAGGCACACTGCTTTATACAGTGTTAAGAATCCAGCCCAGGCCGGGCGGTGGTGGCGCATGCACGCCTTTAATCCCAGCACTTGGGAGGCACAGAGGCAGGTGGATTTCTGGGTTCAAGGCCAGCCTGGTCTACAGAGTGAGTTCCAGGACAGCCAGGGCCACACAGAGAAACCCTGTCTCAAAAAACAAACAAACAAACAAACAAACAAAAACCCAACAACAAAAAAGAATCCAGCCCAGGTGTTGCGTTCAAGAGAAGCCCCCCACAAATTTAACCACACCCAGTCTTTCTGTATTCTCTGAAATTTGTATTTCTAAACCTCAATTCTCCAAACAAATTGTGTTTTGATTTACCATAGAGGAGGGAAGATGTCATGTGCACTTGGAAGAAGCTCATCAGATGTAACTGACTTCCTTCTACTTCTGCAATAATAGGTACTGGGAACAGAATTACCATTAGGTGTTTCAGGGTGACACAGAAGATAAAGGATATGATCAACAGCTGGAAAATATGTTTAAAAGTAAAACCTACATTAGAAATAAACTGCTTCCTGGTCTGATGGTGAAAACCAAGTGTAGCAACTGCTCTTGTCATAAACACCACCAAGGACTGCAGCATTGTGAACATACCCCAGAACTACTCATCCCCCAACGCCCTCTGTCAGTGTAACACAAATTAATTCTATAAAAGTGCTATTTGTATTTCTCTGAAAATAGGACAAATATTACTACAAAAATGTTGTAGTAATTACTAAAGAAAACAAACAAAAATCACCCAGGGTCAGCTATTCTATATCAATACATAAGTCACAAGGAGGTCCTTTTACCATGACTAAATAAGAAAGGTATTTTTCTTTGGATGATATGAAACTGGTTGGGCTGGCAGGATGGCTCAGTGGGTAAGAGCACTGACTGCTCTTCCCAAGGTCCTGAGTTCAAATCCTAGCAACTACATGGTGGCTCTCATTATGGGTGCATAATGAGATCTGACGCCCTCTTCTGGTGTGTCTGAAGACAGCAACAGTATACTTAGTTATAATATAAATAAATCTTTGGGCCTAAGCCAGCAGGGACAGATAGCAGGGTTGACTGGCCTGAGCAGGGCTGACTGGAGTGAGCAGCGGTCCTAAATTCAATTCCCAACAACCATATGAAGGCTCACAACCATCTGTACAGCTATAGTGTACTCATACATAAAATAAGTAAATAAATCTTTAAAAAAAAGAAATTGGTTAACTTGAATTCATTTAAATGCATGTATTACATAATCTGTATTTTTTTAAATGGTCTTTTTTAAGGGTTCTGCTCAAAGGTATGCATATACAGAGTTTTAACTAATCAATAACAGCAACTGCTATATTTATGTCATGGACTCACTCCAAGACAGAGTTCCATTTTAATGAGGTACCTAAAGGCCTGCAGGCTTAGCCAATAAACTCCCCTTCCCAGACACTCCTCCCTGCAAAAGGTATTTAACCTCAGGCCCGCCCTGAGAAATTGAGGTATGGATTTATTCATCTACTTTCCTCCTTGACAATAAGTGTCTTAAAACCGTAGACTGTCTCTTTTCATTAGGATCCGCCGTGGGGAGCAATGGAACAGACCTTCCTCTAAAGAGCTGGCCACCTCATCTCCCGTGAAAGGGCTCTCAGCGCTCCCAGCTATGGCCTCCAGCAAGCCAAGCCAGATGTCTGCGGACAAGCCCGACAAGCAGAGGACTCTCCTCCCCGCGGAACCCAGCCAGAGTTCTCCCCTCTTTTCCCCTTCAGCCCCGGGCTAGATCCAGCCTGGGGTGGGCGTGGGGGACCCACTCCGTTCTCAGTTCTTCCTTGGCTCCCATAGGCGCCTGGGTGCTCAAGAGCCTGAGAACCAGATGGCCCAGGCCTCCGCACAGGTCTGCGGACCCCTGAGCCACCTCCAGCAGCGCCCCCCCCCGCCTCCCCCAGGACCTCAGACTGCGCTCCCCCATCCCCGGAGCGGGTCCAGCAGCTTCCCATAGCCCGACACCCGCCAGCCGGACGCCTGCGTCGGGTAAGCGCAGACAAAACTCCTGCCTCTACTAATGGCCCGAGCCCTGTGGCGGTGTGGACGCGGGTCACATTGCGCACTCATTACATCTGTGCGGTTTGCCTGCACCATGCTTGAGCAGCATGTACATGCTTGGTGCTCCAGACGCCAGAAAGCAGCGCCGGGTCCCCGTTCTGTAGCATAGAGCTACAGGCGGCTTTGAGCCACTTCTTCAACTTCTAATGCCTTTATTTTATTTATTTATTTTTTTTAAAGATTTATTTTATTTTATGTGTACGAGTACACTGTAGCTGTACAGATGACCGTGAGCCATTATGTGTGTGGCTGCTGTTGATCTCAGGACCTCTGCCAGCCCTGCTTGCTCCGGCCTGCTCACTCCGGCGTAATTTACTGAGGCTGTCTTCAGACGCACCAGAAGAGGGCGTCCAATCTCATTATGGGTGGTTGTGAGCCACCATGTGGTTGCTGGGATCCGAACTCACAACCCTTGGAAGAGCAGTCAGTGCTCTTACCCGCTGAGCCATCTCGCCAGCCCCCTCTAATGCCTTTATTGTACAAAATGTGGTATGCATGAAGTCTAAATGCTAATCATCAAATATACTGATAGAATATCCACTCTAAAAACATCACAAAGAACTTCCTTCTATGGTCGTTATATTCCTAACTTTGCTTTGAAAATGTTTAAGATCATGCTTCTATGTTAAAAATGTTAATATCATACAGCCCATTTCACAAAAAAATTCTGATATATTCTGACTTAACTATTAGCTTATTTGCATCTCTCAATTGTTATAAATCCACAAGTATGCACCAGTACTTTGTTTTTACATGGCCACTAAAATATAAAACAAAGGAAAACAGTCTTATAAAGTATGACAATATTTTGCCACAATAATAGAATGTACTATTTTAACCGTGAGAAGTGAATCGCAATGGAGACATTTTGCATACTTCCTGACCCACACACGGCCAGTGGAGACAAGGCCTCACTCTCCTTTCAAAGGGCTCGCCAGCCTGCAGTAGACCATAAGAGCAGTTTCTGAGGTCAGAGCATCTGTTGGGTTAAGCTGAAATGGACAGCAGCTGTTTACAGCAGCTCCTTTTAAAAGGCCAGATTACCACCCAAGAAAGACGGAGAAGGAAGGTGAATAGTTTTTTTTAACAATGAATGGCATCTTAAAATTTGTCCACTAAGCAATCCTTAAATGAAAAGGCTAGAACACTGAAAGCATTACTTGCGATATTTATTGTTAATAAAGCGTCTAGCCTGGCAACTAGTGAGTGCTGGGAAGAATGGAGGGGTACACAATGTGGCACGTGTTACCATTGCCATAACTATAACTCACGGGCAAGAGTACGACTGCGCTCTCAGCACAACAAAAGAGCGTATGTATAGTAAGTGCTATCTATTATCAGGCACAATTCTGAACTGGTAGAAAGGATTTTTGCACTTAAGATGACATTGAGTAAGGCCAGGAAACAGACAAGGTGTGGTGGTGCACACCTTTAATCCTGGGATTGGGAGGTAGAGGCAGGTAGATTTCTTTGAGTTTGGGGCCAGCTTGGTCACCTAGCAAATTCAAGACCAGCCAAGGGACTCTCTAGAAAAAACAAAAACAAAACAAAATGAACTAGAGAAGGCAGATAGTGAGGAAGGGGAGACACAACAGAAAAATTATGCAACTTTAAATTTAAATACCATACACCTCTCTCCAAATAACCTGTATTAACCTGTATTTCTGCAGTGTTATCATAAATGTCTGACAAACATGGTACAGAACTGCTACTCCAAGTGCAGGCGTTCATTCACTAAGTGAGGTCAGTCTGCTGATTATACCAGTCATTATAAAGTAGGACCTTGTGCCAAAAGTGGACTCAATTAGTGACATCACTCAATAGTCACTGTTTCTCTCAGCAGACATTTCTCGGAGCATTTCCCCTCATGGTGAACCCGCGGTGCTTTAACTGACGTTCTGCACAGACTCCTTATCTTGGGGTCGGGATTGGTATTAACAGCAAACAGTTTACAGGACAGCTTTGAGCAGAACTGGCATTAGCACAAAACCATGTGGCACAAACTGCGTATGAAATGCTACATATCTAACACTGATTTATTTGCTCTGAGTTTATTAAGGCGTGACATTCACAGGCTTAGTTATCCTCTAATTTTCCAACACTTAAAGTGTATCTGTCACATGGGTGGTGTTTCTGAAGGAAAATCATGCTGTGAAATTTTCACATACAAATAATTATGGGCAGTTAGATTAATTCTCCATTAACAATGCATTCAGAATTTTGATTGAAGATTGATAATGCTGAGTTTAAGGACTTCATGTAAATTAAAGAATAAAATTTGGGTATTTCCATCAGTCTTCAGCAATTCCAGAATTGCTGTGTGATACTTACTGATAATTTTTGCATCATTCCTTGACGCACTTTGATCAAGCAATAATTCAGGCACATTCACCATGTGGAAAATAAATATTCTGAAAAATCAATACATAGCTGATGAACACAGGAAATAATAACAGTGAAAAATTAAAAAGGCTCTAGAAGATTTGTCCTACTGTAATTAAAACATGTAAGTTCAAATAAAATAGCTTTTCTCTGAAAAACCAGCTGCAGCACTTAGTCCTATGGAAGGGCTGGGACAAATGCTGCTTTTCAACGCTACAGCTTCTCCAAGAATCAAAATCAAAGAGTCTGTAGCAATAGTAGAACATAGCACATACAATGTTCTACTTTCTAATCTTATGTTCTTATCAAAGACAATGAATTTCAACTCAAATCCAGATTCTATATTACCAGGAAGGATGTGTAAAGGACTTCTACGTTTTATATAAGATAAATTTGCAAATAAATGCCAAAACTGACTTCAAACAGTAGAGTTATTATTATCTGTTTCCTCAATCATCTCTACTTAAACAATACCTAACATACAGAGGATGTTCAAAAATAGTGGCAGAATGGCTTAGATGGAAGGAAAAGGAAGGCTCCGTATTTAGGGTGAGCCCAGGTACATGGCTCACAAGGACGATGAGTGCCGCCGTCCTTTAGAGGACCAAACACTGCAGCATAAATGGGGAGCAAGGCTCACCTTTGCACTTTAATCTCTGGCAACATCCAGAGGCAGCTAAACTTAGTTCTTGACGCTTAAGAGAGAAGTCTGGGACTGAAAGGAACATTTGGAAGTTCTTAACCTGAGCGGTAGTTAATGTGAGGAAGTGTGTGGAGCGTGTCAGGGGGCTCCCTGTAATAGAGAGGAGGATCTAGTGAGTGAAAATTTGAGAAAATCAACATGGCACAGAGGAAGGAAAAGAAGATAAGATGCTAGAACCAAACTTTGAATAAAGCAGTCTAGGAGCTGGTAGAAAGTCAAAGAGGATTATGTCCCAGAAATCAAGACATTAGAAAACTAATCAAAGAAACAAACATAGTCAGCATTTTCAAATTCTAGTTTGAAAAGAGCAGAAGTAAACACTTCTCAAGGATCTAGCAGTAAAAGAACATCTGTGGTCTTACCAAAGAAAATATTCCAGTATAAAAATGACACACTTAAAAATAAACAAGGGGCTGGAGAGGTGGCCTCATGGTTAGAGCACTGGCTGCTCTTCCAGAGGACCTGGGTTCAAGTCCCAGGAATCATGAGGCTCACAACCACCTGTAACTTCATCCTAATGGGATCCAATGCCACCTCTGACTTCACTGGGCACTAAGCCCACACGTAGCGTCCATATATATAGGGCATAAATATACATGCAAGCAAACCCCTCCCATCCAGAATTTTTAAAGAAAATAATCCATGCCCCCGGGGGCCACTTCTGCATCCTGCTGCCTCAGCAGTCTACTGCACTTCCTGTCCAGATTATGATTACTTATAATGTTTTACATGGAAATAATTTAAGTCCATATGTGAGCACAGGTTAAAAAAAACACCATTGCTCATGACAAGGAATATAAATGTAGTTCAAGCATAAAGCACTTTCTTAGCTTATGTGAGGGTCTGACTTAGATACTGAGCACGGCAAACCCAAACCAAATCAAACTGTAATACCAAATAATGCTGGCCACTTAAGAAGAATGAGCTATAAGCTATGGTTACCCATTTTAACTTTTCCAGCCTGATACACAGTCTTTCTAAGCAGTGGCAAAAACACATATCACATGCTGAGTTTCTCATCAAGCTCCAAGTGATGCATACTTTTAAACTCTTTGTCACCAAAGAGAATACTGTAGTAACCACTGTATTCCCAGGAGTGTGCCTGACTATTAAAGAAGGCTAAATATTTTAAGAATATTTTTGTGAAGATGGGCTCGGCCACTATTACTAATGGTGGGTGCCGGCCACAAGCCTAATGGCTTGAATTTCATCCCTGGAACACACATGGCTAAAGAAGAGAACCCACTTTAGCAAGCTGTCCTCCAACCTGCACCTGTATTTCATGGACATGCACATGTACTTTCACTCTTATTCATCCTGTCTCTTATAAGTCATGAAAAAAAATTAAAAATTAAAAAAGTTTTTGTGTAGCAAAATGTGAAATGACA
>JADRCD010179624.1:0-24064 GCA_019843815.1 Montemys delectorum
CATATCGACAATAGGGTTTACGACCTCGATGTTGGATCAGGACATCCCAATGGTGCAGAAGCTATTAATGGTTCGTTTGTTCAACGATTAAAGTCCTACGTGATCTGAGTTCAGACCGGAGAAATCCAGGTCGGTTTCTATCTATTTACAATTTCTCCCAGTACGAAAGGATAAGAGAAATAGAGCCACCTTTACAAAAGTGCTCTTAACCTAATTTATGAATAAAACTAAATAAAGTATCTATGTAACAAATTATACGCACCTAGACCAGGTCATTAGGGTGGCAGAGCCAGGAAATTGCGTAAGACTTAAAACCTTGTTCCCAGAGGTTCAAATCCTCTCCCTAATAGTGTATTTTATTAACATCCTAACACTCCTAATCCCAATCTTAATCGCTATGGCCTTCCTAACACTAGTGGAACGCAAAATCCTAGGATATATACAACTACGAAAAGGCCCAAACATCGTAGGACCATACGGAATTTTACAACCATTCGCCGACGCCATAAAACTATTTATTAAAGAACCTATACAACCACTAACAACATCTATATCACTTTTTATCATTGCACCAACCCTATCACTTACCCTAGCTCTTAGCTTATGAATTCCTTTACCCTTACCACATCCCCTAATTAACCTTAACTTAGGAGTACTATTTTTCTTAGCCACATCAAGCCTCTCTGTGTATTCAATTCTATGATCAGGATGGGCTTCAAATTCAAAATACTCACTATTTGGCGCCCTACGAGCAGTAGCTCAAACAATCTCATACGAAGTAACCATAGCCATCATTCTTCTCTCAGTTCTTCTAATAAGTGGTTCATTCTCCCTACAAATACTTATCATAACCCAAAAACATATCTGACTAATTATCCCCGCTTGACCCATAGCCATAATATGATTCATTTCCACATTAGCAGAAACCAATCGGGCCCCATTTGACCTAACCGAAGGAGAATCTGAACTAGTCTCCGGATTCAACGTAGAATACTCTGCAGGCCCATTCGCACTATTCTTTATAGCCGAATACACTAACATTATCTTAATAAACGCATTAACATCCATCATTTTCCTAGGCCCACTCCACAACATCAACTACCCAGAACTCTACTCAACCAATTTTACAATAGAAACTTTGCTATTATCATCCACATTCTTATGAATCCGAGCATCATACCCACGATTTCGCTACGATCAACTCATACACTTACTATGAAAAAACTTCTTACCACTAACACTAGCATTCTGCATATGACATATCTCCCTACCAATATTTACAGCAAGTATCCCACCACACCTGTAGAAATATGTCTGATAAAAGAGTTACTTTGATAGAGTAAATCATAGAGGTTCAATCCCTCTTATTTCTAGAACAAAAGGAATTGAACCTAAACCTAAGAATTCAAAATTCTTCGTGCTACCTATACACCATATCCTATTTAGTAAGGTCAGCTAATTAAGCTATCGGGCCCATACCCCGAAAACGTTGGTTTAAACCCTTCCCGTACTAATAAACCCCATCACCCTAGCCATTATTTACTCCACTATCATCTTAGGACCCTTCATTACAATATCCAGCTCCAACCTCCTACTAATATGAGTAGGGCTTGAATTTAGTCTCCTAGCAATTGTTCCACTATTAATTAACAAAAAAAACCCACGATCAACTGAAGCAGCAACAAAATATTTCATCACACAGGCAACAGCATCCATAATCTTCCTACTAGCTATTATTCTCAACTACAAACAACTAGGAACCTGAACATTCCAACAACAAACAAATAATCTAACTCTTATAATAACATTAATTTCACTATCCATAAAACTCGGCCTAGCACCATTCCACCACTGACTGCCTGAAGTCACCCAAGGAATCGAACTACACACAGGATTAATCCTACTAACATGACAAAAAATTGCCCCACTATCCATTTTATTCCAAATTTACAACTTCCTCAACCCAACCATTACCCTAATCCTTGCAATCCTATCAATTTTCATCGGAGCATGAGGAGGGCTGAACCAAACACAACTACGAAAAATTATAGCATACTCATCAATCGCCCATATAGGATGAATACTGGCCATTATCCCATTTAACCCCTCCCTAACACTACTAAACCTCCTAATCTACATTATACTAACCATTACAATATTTATAATCATAATATTAAATTCTTCCACATCCATTAGCTCAATCTCACTATTATGAAACAAAACTCCCTCAACACTCGCACTAATATCCATTATCCTATTATCCCTAGGAGGCCTACCTCCATTAACAGGATTTTTACCAAAATGAATTATCGTTACAGAACTCTTAAAAAACAACTGTCTAATCTGAGCAACAATAATAGCCATAATAGCCCTCCTCAACCTATTCTTCTACACACGCCTAATTTACTCAACCTCACTCACAACATTCCCAACAAACAACAACTCAAAAATAATATACTACTTCACAAACTCAAAATACAACCTCACCCTCCCACTATTAACAATTATAAGCACTATAACCCTTCCACTATCACCCCAACTAACCATATAGAAGTTTAGGATATACAGTCCAAGAGCCTTCAAAGCCCTAAGAAAACAAACAAGTTTAACTTCTGCCAAGGACTGTAAGACTCTATCCTACATCTATTGAATGCAAATCAACCGCTTTAATTAAACTAAGACCTTGCCTAGATTGGTAGGAATTAAACCTACGAAATTTTAGTTAACAGCTAAATACCCTATAACTGGCTTCAATCTACTTCTCCCGCTTATTAGAAAGGAGCGGGAGAAGCCTCAGTAGGGGAATCTCCTACACCTCCGAATTTGCAATTCGACATGAATATCACCTTGAGGCTTGGTAAAAAGAGGACTCAAACCTCTGTGTTTAGATTTACAGTCTAATGCTTACTCAGCCATATTACCTATGTTCGTAAATCGTTGACTTTTCTCTACAAACCATAAAGATATTGGAACCCTATATCTACTATTCGGTGCATGAGCAGGAATAGTAGGCACAGCACTCAGCATTCTAATCCGAGCTGAACTAGGTCAACCAGGTGCACTCCTAGGGGATGACCAAATCTACAACGTAATCGTTACCGCCCACGCATTTGTAATAATTTTCTTTATAGTAATACCAATAATAATTGGAGGCTTTGGAAACTGACTCGTACCATTAATAATTGGAGCCCCCGACATAGCATTCCCACGAATAAACAATATAAGTTTTTGACTCCTCCCTCCATCTTTCCTCCTATTATTAGCATCCTCCATAGTAGAAGCAGGAGCAGGAACAGGATGAACAGTATATCCTCCACTAGCCGGAAATCTAGCCCATGCCGGAGCATCAGTTGACTTAACAATCTTTTCACTACATCTAGCAGGTGTATCCTCTATCCTAGGAGCAATCAACTTTATTACAACTATTATTAACATAAAACCTCCAGCAATAACTCAATATCAAACTCCGTTATTTGTCTGATCAGTACTTATTACTGCTGTCCTACTACTTCTATCCCTCCCAGTATTAGCCGCAGGAATTACAATACTACTAACAGACCGAAACCTCAATACAACCTTCTTTGACCCTGCAGGAGGAGGAGACCCAATTCTCTACCAACATCTTTTCTGATTTTTTGGTCACCCAGAGGTCTACATCCTTATTCTTCCTGGATTCGGAATCATTTCACACATCGTTACTTACTACTCTGGAAAAAAAGAACCATTCGGATATATAGGAATAGTTTGAGCCATAATATCAATTGGCTTTCTAGGATTTATTGTTTGGGCACACCACATATTCACAGTAGGCCTAGACGTAGACACACGAGCTTACTTCACATCCGCTACTATAATTATTGCTATCCCTACTGGAGTTAAAGTATTTAGCTGACTTGCAACACTACATGGAGGTAACATCAAATGATCTCCAGCTATACTATGAGCTCTTGGCTTCATCTTCTTATTCACAGTAGGTGGTCTTACAGGTATTGTCCTATCAAACTCCTCACTTGATATTGTCCTTCACGACACATACTATGTAGTAGCCCATTTCCATTACGTACTATCTATAGGAGCAGTCTTCGCTATTATAGCTGGATTTGTCCACTGATTCCCATTATTCTCAGGATACACCCTAAACGACACATGAGCAAAAGCCCACTTCGCAATTATATTTGTTGGAGTAAATATAACATTCTTCCCTCAACACTTCCTAGGTCTCTCAGGTATACCTCGACGATATTCAGACTACCCAGATGCTTACACCACATGAAACACAGTTTCCTCTATAGGCTCATTCATCTCTCTAACAGCTGTCCTTGTGATAATCTTCATAATCTGAGAAGCATTTGCCTCCAAACGAGAAGTTATAACAGTATCTTATTCTTCAACTAACTTAGAATGACTTCACGGTTGTCCACCACCTTATCATACATTCGAAGAACCTTCTTATGTTAAAGTAAAATAAGAAAGGAAGGAATCGAACCCCCTTAAATTGGTTTCAAGCCAACCTCATAACCTCTATGTCTTTCTTAATGAGATATTAGTAAAACTATTACATAACTTTGTCAAGGTTAAATTATAGACTCCAATCTATATATCTTAAATGGCTTATCCGTTCCAATTAGGCTTACAAGATGCCACATCTCCCATTATAGAAGAACTAATAAATTTCCATGATCATACACTAATAATCGTCTTCCTTATTAGCTCCCTAGTTCTGTACATTATCTCACTAATATTAACAACAAAATTAACACATACTAGTACAATAGACGCCCAAGAAGTTGAAACCATCTGAACTATCCTTCCAGCTGTTATCCTTATCTTAATTGCCCTCCCATCATTACGAATTTTATATATAATAGACGAGATTAACAACCCAGTATTAACAGTAAAAACTATAGGCCACCAATGATACTGAAGCTACGAATATACTGACTATGAAGACCTGTGCTTTGATTCCTACATAGTACCAACAAACGAACTAAAACCAGGCGAACTTCGACTTCTGGAAGTTGACAACCGAGTAGTCCTACCAATAGAACTACCAATCCGTATACTAATTTCATCTGAAGACGTTCTTCATTCATGAGCAGTCCCATCATTAGGACTAAAAACCGACGCAATTCCAGGACGCCTAAATCAAGCAACAGTAACATCAAATCGACCAGGATTATTTTACGGCCAATGTTCAGAAATCTGCGGGTCAAATCATAGCTTTATACCTATTGTCCTTGAAATAGTACCACTAAAACACTTTGAAAATTGATCAACTTCAATAATCTAAAATCACTATGAAGCTTAGAGCGTTAACCTTTTAAGTTAAAGTTAGAGACTTAAAATCTCCATAGTGATATGCCACAACTAGACACATCCACATGATTTATTACTATCATTTCATCATTAATCACTCTTTTCATCCTATTTCAATTAAAAATCTCTTCACAATCATTCCCCCTATCCCCATCTCCAAAAACACTAACAACACTAAAAACAAAAAACCCTTGAGAATCAAAATGAACGAAAATTTATTTGCCTCTTTCATTACCCCTACAGTAATAGGTCTACCAATCGTCGTGACCATCATTATATTCCCATCAATTCTATTCCCATCATCAGAACGTCTAATTAACAACCGTTTACACTCATTTCAACACTGACTCATTAAATTAATTATTAAACAAATAATATTAATCCATACACCTAAAGGACGTACATGAACACTAATAATTGTTTCCTTAATCATATTTATTGGATCTACAAACCTTCTTGGCCTTCTCCCACATACATTTACACCAACCACACAACTATCTATAAACTTAAGTATAGCAATTCCACTATGAGCTGGAGCAGTAATCTTAGGATTTCGACATAAACTAAAAAGCTCATTAGCCCACTTTCTCCCACAAGGAACCCCAATTTCACTTATTCCAATACTAATTATTATTGAAACTATCAGCTTATTTATTCAACCAATAGCACTAGCAGTCCGTTTAACAGCAAACATTACTGCAGGCCACCTCCTTATGCACCTAATTGGAGGAGCTACCTTAGTCCTAATAAATATTAGCCCACCAACCGCTACAATTACATTTATTATTCTCCTGCTACTAACAGTACTAGAATTTGCCGTAGCACTGATTCAAGCCTATGTATTCACTCTACTTGTAAGCCTTTACCTACATGACAACACATAATGACCCACCAAACACATGCATACCATATAGTAAACCCAAGTCCATGACCATTAACAGGAGCATTCTCAGCCCTTTTACTTACATCCGGACTAGTAATGTGATTTCACTACAACTCTGTTATACTTCTATCCATAGGCCTACTAGCAAATACCCTAACAATATACCAGTGATGACGAGATATCATTCGTGAAGGAACATACCAAGGACATCACACCCCTATCGTCCAAAAAGGACTTCGATACGGAATAATCCTATTCATCGTCTCTGAAGTATTCTTCTTCGCCGGATTCTTCTGAGCCTTCTATCACTCAAGTCTCGTACCAACACACGATCTTGGAGGCTGCTGACCACCAACAGGAATTACACCACTTAATCCCCTAGAAGTCCCACTCCTAAACACGTCAGTCCTTCTAGCCTCAGGCGTATCAATTACATGAGCCCACCACAGTCTTATAGAAGGAAAACGAAACCATATAAATCAAGCCCTACTCATCACAATTATCCTAGGACTTTATTTTACAGCTCTTCAAGCTTCAGAGTATTTTGAAACTCCCTTCTCTATCTCAGACGGAATTTACGGATCTACATTCTTTATAGCAACAGGATTCCACGGCCTCCACGTAATTATTGGAACCACATTCCTTATTGTCTGCCTTCTACGACAACTCAAATTTCATTTCACATCAAAGCATCACTTCGGATTTGAAGCAGCAGCATGATATTGACATTTCGTAGACGTAGTATGATTATTCCTATATGTATCTATCTATTGATGAGGATCTTACTCTCTTAGTATAATTAATATAACTGACTTCCAATCAGTAGATTCCGAAATTCACGGAAGAGAGTAATAAATTTGTTTATTATCATTTCAATTAACAGCCTTCTATCACTAATCCTAGTAACAATCGCATTTTGACTGCCCCAAATAAATGTATATTCAGAGAAAGCAAACCCCTACGAATGTGGATTTGACCCAACAAGCTCTGCACGCCTACCCTTCTCCATAAAATTCTTCTTAGTAGCTATTACATTTCTCCTATTCGACCTAGAAATTGCCCTATTACTACCACTTCCGTGAGCAATTCAATTTACCAACACCACAACCACAACCATTATAGCCTTTATCCTGATCACCATTCTATCTCTAGGATTATCCTATGAATGACTACAAAAAGGCCTTGAATGAACAGAATAAGTGGTAATTAGTTTAAACAAAATTAATGATTTCGACTCATTAGATTATGATAACTATCATAATTACCAATTATGACATCTACCTTCCTTAACCTTATAATAGCCTTCACACTTTCACTCCTAGGAACACTTATATTTCGATCACACCTAATATCAACCCTATTATGCCTAGAAGGCATAATACTATCCCTATTCATTATAATCTCAACTGCAACTCTAAACTCCAACTCTATAGCCTCCCTACCAATCCCCATTACAATCATAGTATTCGCAGCATGTGAAGCAGCAGTAGGATTAGCCCTTCTAGTGAAAGTCTCAAATACATACGGAACCGATTTCGTACAAAACCTAAATCTCCTCCAATGCTAAAAATCATCTTTCCTTCACTTATATTATTACCAATAACCTGATTATCCTCCCCAAAAAAAAACCTGAACAAACGTAACATCCTACAGCTTCCTAGTAAGCCTAATCAGCCTTCTCCTTCTATGACAAAACGACGAAAATTATCTGAACTTCTCAATTATATTTTCTTCAGACCCACTATCCACACCACTAATTATCCTAACCACTTGACTTCTCCCACTTATACTTATAGCTAGTCAAAATCACCTAAAAAAAGAAAAGATAACGTATCAAAAATTTTATATCTCCATACTAATCAGCCTACAAATCCTTCTAATTATAACATTCTCGGCAACCGAATTAATTATATTTTACATCTTATTTGAAGCCACCTTAATCCCAACACTAATTATTATCACCCGATGAGGCAACCAAACAGAACGATTAAACGCAGGAACCTACTTCCTATTCTATACACTAATTGGTTCTATCCCACTTCTAATTGCCTTAATCTCAATTCAAAACTCTATAGGAACATTAAACTTCACAATACTATCACTAACAACCCACCCTATCAACTCCTCCTGATCTAATAACATCCTATGATTAGCATGCATAATAGCATTCCTTATCAAAATACCATTATATGGCGTTCACCTATGACTACCCAAAGCACACGTCGAAGCTCCAATTGCAGGATCTATAATCTTAGCAGCTATTCTTCTAAAGTTAGGAGGCTATGGAATGATTCGTATCTCAATTATTCTGGACCCACTAACAAAATACATAGCCTATCCATTCATCCTGCTATCCTTATGAGGAATAATCATAACAAGCTCAATCTGCCTCCGACAAACAGACCTAAAATCATTAATCGCTTACTCCTCTGTAAGTCATATAGCCCTAGTAATCTCATCAATTATAATCCAAACCCCATGAAGCTTCATAGGAGCTACAATATTAATAATCGCCCACGGACTAACCTCCTCCCTTCTATTTTGCCTAGCAAATACAAACTACGAACGAATTCACAGCCGAACTATAATCATGGCCCGAGGCCTACAAATAATTTTTCCTCTAATAGCGACACTATGACTACTAGCAAGCTTAGCAAACCTAGCCCTTCCTCCATCAATCAACCTAATAGGAGAACTATTTATTGCTATATCACTATTTTCTTGATCCAACTTTTCAATCATTCTCATAGGTATTAATATCGTAATCACAGCTATATATTCAATCTACATAATTATCACAACACAACGAGGCAAACTAACAAATCACATAAACAACTTACAACCCTCACACACCCGAGAACTTACCCTTATATTTCTCCACATTATTCCACTCGCACTCCTTACCATCAACCCAAAACTGATCTCAGGGCTTACAATATGTAAATATAGTTTACAAAAAACATTAGACTGTGAATCTAACAACAGGAAATTTACTTCCTTATTTACCAAGAAAGAATGCAAGAACTGCTAA
This sequence comes from Montemys delectorum, assembly GCA_019843815.1. NCBI lineage: Eukaryota > Metazoa > Chordata > Mammalia > Rodentia > Muridae > Montemys > Montemys delectorum. The sequence continues at coordinate 9,231 of JADRCD010179624.1, forward strand.
CTCATGCCACCATGTCTAAACACATGGCTTTCTTACTTTTATAGGATAAAAGCAATCCATTGGTCTTAGGAACCAAAAATCTTGGTGCAACTCCAAATAAAAGTAATAAATATAATTACAGCATCAATCCTAACAATTTTCATTATCCTCATACTACCAATCTTAATCTCAATAACCAACCTGGTAAAACGTATTAACCTTCCACTATATGCTACCGCATCTATCAAACTCTCATTTTTCCTAAGCCTCTTACCCTTACTCCTATTCTTTCACCAAAACACAGAATACATAATCACCAGCTGACACTGAATCACCATCAACTCTATTGACATAACAATAAGCTTTAAAATTGATTACTTCTCCATATTATTTCTATCAGTAGCACTATACGTTACCTGATCCATTATACAATTCTCCTCATGATATATACACTCAGACTATCACGTCAACCGATTCATTAAATACCTCATGATATTCCTAATCACTATACTTATCTTAACATCAGCCAATAACCTATTTCAACTATTTATTGGATGAGAAGGTGTTGGAATTATATCATTTCTACTAATTGGATGATGATATGGACGCGCCGACGCAAACACAGCAGCCTTACAAGCTATTCTATATAACCGAATTGGAGATGTAGGTTTTATCCTAGCCATAACATGATATTGCCTTAACATAAACTCCTGAGAACTTCAACAAATTCTACTTACCAATAACAACAATCTAATCCCTCTTCTAGGATTATTAATTGCAGCAACAGGTAAATCAGCCCAATTTGGCCTTCACCCATGACTCCCCTCAGCCATAGAAGGCCCCACACCAGTTTCAGCCCTACTGCACTCAAGCACTATAGTGGTAGCAGGAATCTTTCTACTTATTCGATTTCATCCACTCCTATCAAACAACAACACAATCCTAACAATAATGATATGTCTAGGAGCTCTAACCACATTATTCACAGCCATCTGTGCACTTACCCAAAATGATGTAAAAAAAATTGTAGCATTCTCCACATCTAGCCAACTAGGCCTTATAATAGTTACTCTAGGAATAAACCAACCATACCTAGCTTTCCTTCACATTTGCACCCACGCATTCTTTAAAGCAATATTATTCATATGTTCAGGATCAATAATCCACAACCTAAATGATGAACAAGACATCCGAAAAATAGGAAGCGTAATAAAAATTATACCATTTACATCTTCCTGTCTTATCATTGGAAGCCTAGCTTTAACAGGAATACCCTTCCTAACCGGATTCTATTCCAAAGACTCCATTATTGAAGCCATCAGCACCTGCAATACCAACGCCTGAGCCCTATTAATTACACTCATCGCCACATCAATAACTGCCATCTACAGCATACGAATTATCTACTTTGTTGCAATAACTAAACCCCGATGCCCTCCTATAATTATCATCAATGAAAATAGTCCTGACCTAGTCAACCCAATCAAACGATTAGCACTAGGCAGTATTCTAGCTGGCTATGTAATTTCAAACAGCATCCCACCAACCAATATTCAAATCCTCACAATACCATGATATCTAAAAATAATAGCCCTAATAGTCTCTATCCTAGGACTCATAATTGCCCTAGAACTAAATAACCTAACCTTAAAATTCTCCATTAATAAAATCAAACCCCACTCAATATTCTCAACCTCCCTAGGATTTTTCCCATCTATCATCCACCGCTTAATTCCACTAAAATCCCTAAACCCCAGCTTCAAAGTATCCTTAGGATTACTAGACCTAATCTGACTAGAAAAATCAATTCCAAAATCCACCTCATTCATTCACACTTTCACATCCAAAATATTAACCAGCCAAAAAGGAATAATCAAACTCTATTTCTTATCATTTACAATCACTATTACCCTTATCATTACTTTATATATAATTAATCCCGAGTGATTTCAATAATAATAAAAATTCCAGCAAACAATGATCACCCAGCTACAACTATCATTCAAGTAGCACAACTATACATTGCCGCAACCCCTACGCCACCCTCCAACATTACCCCTACATCATCAATCTCATACATTAGCCAATCATTCAAATCATCAAAATTAATCAACTCAACCTCATTTCAATAATCAATTAATCATATAACAAATATTTCCGTCAATACTCCAATAACTAAAAAACTAAAAACTAATCAGCTCGAACCTCAAGTCTCTGGATATTCCTCAGTAGCCATAGCCGTTGTATACCCAAATACAACCAACATTCCACCTAAATAAATTAAAAACACCAACAGACCCAAAAATGAACCACCAAATCCCAAAACTATTAAACAACCAACAAATCCACTAACAACCAACCCTAGCCCACCATAAATAGGTGAAGGCTTCAACGCCAACCCAAGACAACCCGCTAAAAATAATAAACTTAAAATAAAAATATAATTAGTCATTGTTTCCACACAGCATTTAACTGCGACTAATGACATGAAAAATCATCGTTGTAATTCAACTATAGAAACATCTAATGACAAACATCCGAAAAACCCACCCACTATTTAAAATTATCAACCATTCCTTCGTCGATCTACCCGCCCCATCAAATATTTCATCATGATGAAACTTCGGCTCCCTATTAGGAATCTGCCTAATAATTCAAATCATCACAGGCCTATTCCTAGCAATACACTACACATCAGATACAACAACAGCATTCTCATCAGTCACACACATTTGCCGAGACGTAAACTATGGGTGATTAATCCGATACATACACGCAAACGGAGCATCAATATTTTTCATTTGCCTATTTCTTCATGTAGGACGAGGCATATATTATGGATCCTACACATTCATAGAAACATGAAACATTGGAGTAGTACTATTATTTGCTGTCATAGCCACCGCATTCATAGGATATGTACTTCCATGAGGACAAATATCATTTTGGGGGGCAACAGTTATTACAAACCTACTCTCAGCCATCCCATACGTCGGAACCACACTAGTCGAATGAATCTGAGGGGGATTCTCAGTAGATAAAGCAACACTAACACGCTTCTTCGCCTTCCACTTCATTTTACCATTTATCATTGTCGCCCTAGTAATCGTTCACCTACTATTCCTTCACGAAACAGGATCTAACAACCCAACAGGCCTAAACTCGGACTCAGATAAAATTCCATTCCACCCATACTATACAATTAAAGACATCCTAGGAGTCATCATAATAGTCGCCTTCCTAATACTTCTAGTACTATTTTTCCCAGACCTATTAGGAGATCCCGACAACTACACACCAGCCAACCCACTCAATACTCCACCCCACATTAAACCAGAATGATATTTCCTATTTGCCTACGCAATCCTCCGATCCATCCCCAACAAACTAGGAGGAGTCCTAGCCCTAATCTTATCAATTCTAGTTCTTACCCTTCTACCCTTCCTCCACACATCCAAACAACGAAGCTTAATATTCCGCCCCCTCACCCAAACACTTTACTGAATCTTAGTAGCTAACCTACTCGTTCTAACCTGAATTGGAGGCCAACCAGTAGAACACCCATTCATCATTATTGGCCAAGTAGCATCTATCAGCTACTTCTCCATTATCCTAATCCTAATGCCAATCTCAGGAATCATTGAAGATAGCTTACTCAAATGAGATTAATGTCCTAATAGTATAAACACATTACTTTGGTCTTGTAAACCAAAAATGAAGAAACATCTTCTTAGGATATCAAGAAGAAGGAATATCTCCCCACCATCAACACCCAAAGCTGATATTCTAATTAAACTACTTCTTGTGTACATAAAATTATCTAGTCCATAAGACATTTATGTATATCGTACATTAAATTATATTCCACTAGCATATAAGCAGGTATTATCAATCAATGAATTAGGACATAATATTAAAAATCCACATAACTTAACTCCAACATGAATAATATCTTCAATTATAAATCAATGTTTCAGGACATATCTGTGTTATCTTACATACACCATTACAGTCATAAACCTTTCTCTTCCATATGACTATCCCCTTCCACATTTGGTCTCAATTTCTACCATCCTCCGTGAAACCAACAACCCGCCCACCTATGCCCCTCTTCTCGCTCCGGGCCCATAAAACTTGGGGGTAGCTATACTGAAACTTTATCAGACATCTGGTTCTTACTTCAGGGCCATCAAATGCGTTATCGCCCATACGTTCCCCTTAAATAAGACATCTCGATGGTACGGGTCTAATCAGCCCATGCCCAACATAACTGTGGTGTCATGCCTCTGGTATTTTTTAACTTTTGGGATGCTATCACTCAACATAGCCGTCAAGGCATGAAGGTCAGCACATATTGTAGCCGAACTCCTCGATTAAGGATCATTAATCCACAAATACAACCCTCCGAAGACTATCTTTTAATGCTTGTAGGACATAAATTTAAATACATAGTAAATTTCACTCACCAAACCCCCATCCCCTTAATGCCAAACCCCTAAAACATTAACTTAAATTCCGTAACTTCCCCGTTATTCTAGTGGTTCACAAAATATAACTTCATTTTCAGTTTTAGTAAAATTATTTTGTTTACCCCCTTTGCCCCTTCAAACTTCCTACCCCAAAATTTTCCCAACAATATTTTTGGTTGATGTAGCTTAACAACAAAGCAAAGCACTGAAAATGCTTAGATGGATTTTTTAATCCCATAAACAAAAGGTTTGGTCCTAGCCTTATAATTAGTTGGAGGTAAGATTACACATGCGAATATCCATACACCGGTGTAAAATCCCTTAAAGAATTATCTTAAATTTAAGGAGAGGGTATCAAGCACATAAAATAGCTAAAGACACCTTGCCTAGCCACACCCCCACGGGACTCAGCAGTGATAAATATTAAGCAATGAACGAAAGTTTGACTAAGCTATACCTCTAAGGGTTGGTAAATTTCGTGCCAGCCACCGCGGTCATACGATTAACCCTAACTAATTATCCTCGGCGTAAAACGTGTTAACTGAACAGATAATAAATAGAATTAAAACTCAACTAATATGTGAAAATTCATAGTTAGAATCTAAATACAACAACGAAAGTAATTCTAAACCTTTCATTAAGCACGATAGCTAAGATCCAAACTGGGATTAGATACCCCACTATGCTTAGCCCTAAACCAGAATAATTGTACAACAAAATTATTTGCCAGAGAACTACTAGCCATAGCTTAAAACTCAAAGGACTTGGCGGTACTTTATATCCATCTAGAGGAGCCTGTTCTATAATCGATATACCCCGCTCTACCTCACCATCCCTTGCTAATTCAGCCTATATACCGCCATCTTCAGCAAACCCTCAAAAAGGAGTAAAAGTAAGCAAGAGAACAATCATAAAAACGTTAGGTCAAGGTGTAGCCAATGGAATGGGAAGTAATGGGCTACATTTTCTATCCAAGAACATTACGATACCCTTTATGAAACTAAAGGACAAAGGAGGATTTAGTAGTAAATTAAGAATAGAGAGCTTAATTGAATAGAGCAATGAAGTACGCACACACCGCCCGTCACCCTCCTCAAGTTAAATCTACTTAACTATAAATAATATCAAGTAACAAATTTATTAGAGGAGATAAGTCGTAACAAGGTAAGCATACTGGAAAGTGTGCTTGGAATAATCACAGTGTAGCTTAACATAAAGCATCTGGCCTACACCCAGAAGAATTCATAAAAATGAACACTTTGAACTAACTCTAGCCCCAACACCTTCATATATAACTATATCATTTCATAAAACAAAACATTCATAATTTAAAAGTATTGGAGAAAGAAATTTACTACCAGGAGCTATAGAGCAAGTACCGCAAGGGAAAGATGAAAGATTAGTTAAAAGTAAAATCAAGCAAAGATTAAACCTTGTACCTTTTGCATAATGAATTAACCAGAAATCTCCTAACTAAAAGAATTTAAGCTAGGAACCCCGAAACCAAACGAGCTACCTAAAAACAATTTTAAGAATCAACCCGTCTATGTAGCAAAATAGTGGGAAGATTTTTAGGTAGAGGTGAAAAGCCTAACGAGCTTGGTGATAGCTGGTAACCCAAAAAAATGAATTTAAGTTCAACTTTAAATTTACTCAAAGAACCTAAAAATCTTAATGTAAATTTAAATTATAGCCAAAAGAGGGACAGCTCTTTAGGAACGGAAAAAACCTTAAATAGTGAATAAACAAAATACATCACTTAACCATTGTAGGCCTAAAAGCAGCCACCAACAAAGAAAGCGTTCAAGCTCAACATAAATATACCAACAATCCCTTAATTTAAATAAATTCCTAAATTACAAATTGGGTTATTCTATATATCTATAGAAGAAATACTGTTAATATGAGTAACAAGAACTTATTCTCCAAGCACAAGTGTATAACAACCCGGATAACCATTGTTAGTTACCAGATAATAGAGTATAACCATAAATAAACTCATCTAAAATTAATCTGTTAGCCCAACACAGGAGTGCTCTAAGGAAAGATTAAACAAAATAAAAGGAACTCGGCAAACTAGAACCCCGCCTGTTTACCAAAAACATCACCTCTAGCATAACAAGTATTAGAGGCATTGCCTGCCCAGTGACTAAAGTTAAACGGCCGCGGTATCCTGACCGTGCAAAGGTAGCATAATCACTTGTTCCTTAATTAGGGACTAGCATGAATGGCTAAACGAGGGTTCAACTGTCTCTTATTTTCAATCAGTGAAATTGACCTCCCAGTGAAGAGGCTGGGATAACATAATAAGACGAGAAGACCCTATGGAGCTTAAATTAACAAGCTTAATTATCAACATAACCCTCCTAATGGAACAAAAACAACATCATAAGCTTAAAATTTTGGTTGGGGTGACCTCGGAGAACAAAAAATCCTCCGAAAGATTATAACAAAGACTAACAAGTCGAAGTAAATAATATATTTATCCAATTGACCCAAAACAATTTGATCAACGGACCAAGTTACCCTAGGGATAACAGCGCAATCCTATTTAAGAGTCCATATCGACAATAGGGTTTACGACCTCGATGTTGGATCAGGACATCCCAATGGTGCAGAAGCTATTAATGGTTCGTTTGTTCAACGATTAAAGTCCTACGTGATCTGAGTTCAGACCGGAGAAATCCAGGTCGGTTTCTATCTATTTACAATTTCTCCCAGTACGAAAGGATAAGAGAAATAGAGCCACCTTTACAAAAGTGCTCTTAACCTAATTTATGAATAAAACTAAATAAAGTATCTATGTAACAAATTATACGCACCTAGACCAGGTCATTAGGGTGGCAGAGCCAGGAAATTGCGTAAGACTTAAAACCTTGTTCCCAGAGGTTCAAATCCTCTCCCTAATAGTGTATTTTATTAACATCCTAACACTCCTAATCCCAATCTTAATCGCTATGGCCTTCCTAACACTAGTGGAACGCAAAATCCTAGGATATATACAACTACGAAAAGGCCCAAACATCGTAGGACCATACGGAATTTTACAACCATTCGCCGACGCCATAAAACTATTTATTAAAGAACCTATACAACCACTAACAACATCTATATCACTTTTTATCATTGCACCAACCCTATCACTTACCCTAGCTCTTAGCTTATGAATTCCTTTACCCTTACCACATCCCCTAATTAACCTTAACTTAGGAGTACTATTTTTCTTAGCCACATCAAGCCTCTCTGTGTATTCAATTCTATGATCAGGATGGGCTTCAAATTCAAAATACTCACTATTTGGCGCCCTACGAGCAGTAGCTCAAACAATCTCATACGAAGTAACCATAGCCATCATTCTTCTCTCAGTTCTTCTAATAAGTGGTTCATTCTCCCTACAAATACTTATCATAACCCAAAAACATATCTGACTAATTATCCCCGCTTGACCCATAGCCATAATATGATTCATTTCCACATTAGCAGAAACCAATCGGGCCCCATTTGACCTAACCGAAGGAGAATCTGAACTAGTCTCCGGATTCAACGTAGAATACTCTGCAGGCCCATTCGCACTATTCTTTATAGCCGAATACACTAACATTATCTTAATAAACGCATTAACATCCATCATTTTCCTAGGCCCACTCCACAACATCAACTACCCAGAACTCTACTCAACCAATTTTACAATAGAAACTTTGCTATTATCATCCACATTCTTATGAATCCGAGCATCATACCCACGATTTCGCTACGATCAACTCATACACTTACTATGAAAAAACTTCTTACCACTAACACTAGCATTCTGCATATGACATATCTCCCTACCAATATTTACAGCAAGTATCCCACCACACCTGTAGAAATATGTCTGATAAAAGAGTTACTTTGATAGAGTAAATCATAGAGGTTCAATCCCTCTTATTTCTAGAACAAAAGGAATTGAACCTAAACCTAAGAATTCAAAATTCTTCGTGCTACCTATACACCATATCCTATTTAGTAAGGTCAGCTAATTAAGCTATCGGGCCCATACCCCGAAAACGTTGGTTTAAACCCTTCCCGTACTAATAAACCCCATCACCCTAGCCATTATTTACTCCACTATCATCTTAGGACCCTTCATTACAATATCCAGCTCCAACCTCCTACTAATATGAGTAGGGCTTGAATTTAGTCTCCTAGCAATTGTTCCACTATTAATTAACAAAAAAAACCCACGATCAACTGAAGCAGCAACAAAATATTTCATCACACAGGCAACAGCATCCATAATCTTCCTACTAGCTATTATTCTCAACTACAAACAACTAGGAACCTGAACATTCCAACAACAAACAAATAATCTAACTCTTATAATAACATTAATTTCACTATCCATAAAACTCGGCCTAGCACCATTCCACCACTGACTGCCTGAAGTCACCCAAGGAATCGAACTACACACAGGATTAATCCTACTAACATGACAAAAAATTGCCCCACTATCCATTTTATTCCAAATTTACAACTTCCTCAACCCAACCATTACCCTAATCCTTGCAATCCTATCAATTTTCATCGGAGCATGAGGAGGGCTGAACCAAACACAACTACGAAAAATTATAGCATACTCATCAATCGCCCATATAGGATGAATACTGGCCATTATCCCATTTAACCCCTCCCTAACACTACTAAACCTCCTAATCTACATTATACTAACCATTACAATATTTATAATCATAATATTAAATTCTTCCACATCCATTAGCTCAATCTCACTATTATGAAACAAAACTCCCTCAACACTCGCACTAATATCCATTATCCTATTATCCCTAGGAGGCCTACCTCCATTAACAGGATTTTTACCAAAATGAATTATCGTTACAGAACTCTTAAAAAACAACTGTCTAATCTGAGCAACAATAATAGCCATAATAGCCCTCCTCAACCTATTCTTCTACACACGCCTAATTTACTCAACCTCACTCACAACATTCCCAACAAACAACAACTCAAAAATAATATACTACTTCACAAACTCAAAATACAACCTCACCCTCCCACTATTAACAATTATAAGCACTATAACCCTTCCACTATCACCCCAACTAACCATATAGAAGTTTAGGATATACAGTCCAAGAGCCTTCAAAGCCCTAAGAAAACAAACAAGTTTAACTTCTGCCAAGGACTGTAAGACTCTATCCTACATCTATTGAATGCAAATCAACCGCTTTAATTAAACTAAGACCTTGCCTAGATTGGTAGGAATTAAACCTACGAAATTTTAGTTAACAGCTAAATACCCTATAACTGGCTTCAATCTACTTCTCCCGCTTATTAGAAAGGAGCGGGAGAAGCCTCAGTAGGGGAATCTCCTACACCTCCGAATTTGCAATTCGACATGAATATCACCTTGAGGCTTGGTAAAAAGAGGACTCAAACCTCTGTGTTTAGATTTACAGTCTAATGCTTACTCAGCCATATTACCTATGTTCGTAAATCGTTGACTTTTCTCTACAAACCATAAAGATATTGGAACCCTATATCTACTATTCGGTGCATGAGCAGGAATAGTAGGCACAGCACTCAGCATTCTAATCCGAGCTGAACTAGGTCAACCAGGTGCACTCCTAGGGGATGACCAAATCTACAACGTAATCGTTACCGCCCACGCATTTGTAATAATTTTCTTTATAGTAATACCAATAATAATTGGAGGCTTTGGAAACTGACTCGTACCATTAATAATTGGAGCCCCCGACATAGCATTCCCACGAATAAACAATATAAGTTTTTGACTCCTCCCTCCATCTTTCCTCCTATTATTAGCATCCTCCATAGTAGAAGCAGGAGCAGGAACAGGATGAACAGTATATCCTCCACTAGCCGGAAATCTAGCCCATGCCGGAGCATCAGTTGACTTAACAATCTTTTCACTACATCTAGCAGGTGTATCCTCTATCCTAGGAGCAATCAACTTTATTACAACTATTATTAACATAAAACCTCCAGCAATAACTCAATATCAAACTCCGTTATTTGTCTGATCAGTACTTATTACTGCTGTCCTACTACTTCTATCCCTCCCAGTATTAGCCGCAGGAATTACAATACTACTAACAGACCGAAACCTCAATACAACCTTCTTTGACCCTGCAGGAGGAGGAGACCCAATTCTCTACCAACATCTTTTCTGATTTTTTGGTCACCCAGAGGTCTACATCCTTATTCTTCCTGGATTCGGAATCATTTCACACATCGTTACTTACTACTCTGGAAAAAAAGAACCATTCGGATATATAGGAATAGTTTGAGCCATAATATCAATTGGCTTTCTAGGATTTATTGTTTGGGCACACCACATATTCACAGTAGGCCTAGACGTAGACACACGAGCTTACTTCACATCCGCTACTATAATTATTGCTATCCCTACTGGAGTTAAAGTATTTAGCTGACTTGCAACACTACATGGAGGTAACATCAAATGATCTCCAGCTATACTATGAGCTCTTGGCTTCATCTTCTTATTCACAGTAGGTGGTCTTACAGGTATTGTCCTATCAAACTCCTCACTTGATATTGTCCTTCACGACACATACTATGTAGTAGCCCATTTCCATTACGTACTATCTATAGGAGCAGTCTTCGCTATTATAGCTGGATTTGTCCACTGATTCCCATTATTCTCAGGATACACCCTAAACGACACATGAGCAAAAGCCCACTTCGCAATTATATTTGTTGGAGTAAATATAACATTCTTCCCTCAACACTTCCTAGGTCTCTCAGGTATACCTCGACGATATTCAGACTACCCAGATGCTTACACCACATGAAACACAGTTTCCTCTATAGGCTCATTCATCTCTCTAACAGCTGTCCTTGTGATAATCTTCATAATCTGAGAAGCATTTGCCTCCAAACGAGAAGTTATAACAGTATCTTATTCTTCAACTAACTTAGAATGACTTCACGGTTGTCCACCACCTTATCATACATTCGAAGAACCTTCTTATGTTAAAGTAAAATAAGAAAGGAAGGAATCGAACCCCCTTAAATTGGTTTCAAGCCAACCTCATAACCTCTATGTCTTTCTTAATGAGATATTAGTAAAACTATTACATAACTTTGTCAAGGTTAAATTATAGACTCCAATCTATATATCTTAAATGGCTTATCCGTTCCAATTAGGCTTACAAGATGCCACATCTCCCATTATAGAAGAACTAATAAATTTCCATGATCATACACTAATAATCGTCTTCCTTATTAGCTCCCTAGTTCTGTACATTATCTCACTAATATTAACAACAAAATTAACACATACTAGTACAATAGACGCCCAAGAAGTTGAAACCATCTGAACTATCCTTCCAGCTGTTATCCTTATCTTAATTGCCCTCCCATCATTACGAATTTTATATATAATAGACGAGATTAACAACCCAGTATTAACAGTAAAAACTATAGGCCACCAATGATACTGAAGCTACGAATATACTGACTATGAAGACCTGTGCTTTGATTCCTACATAGTACCAACAAACGAACTAAAACCAGGCGAACTTCGACTTCTGGAAGTTGACAACCGAGTAGTCCTACCAATAGAACTACCAATCCGTATACTAATTTCATCTGAAGACGTTCTTCATTCATGAGCAGTCCCATCATTAGGACTAAAAACCGACGCAATTCCAGGACGCCTAAATCAAGCAACAGTAACATCAAATCGACCAGGATTATTTTACGGCCAATGTTCAGAAATCTGCGGGTCAAATCATAGCTTTATACCTATTGTCCTTGAAATAGTACCACTAAAACACTTTGAAAATTGATCAACTTCAATAATCTAAAATCACTATGAAGCTTAGAGCGTTAACCTTTTAAGTTAAAGTTAGAGACTTAAAATCTCCATAGTGATATGCCACAACTAGACACATCCACATGATTTATTACTATCATTTCATCATTAATCACTCTTTTCATCCTATTTCAATTAAAAATCTCTTCACAATCATTCCCCCTATCCCCATCTCCAAAAACACTAACAACACTAAAAACAAAAAACCCTTGAGAATCAAAATGAACGAAAATTTATTTGCCTCTTTCATTACCCCTACAGTAATAGGTCTACCAATCGTCGTGACCATCATTATATTCCCATCAATTCTATTCCCATCATCAGAACGTCTAATTAACAACCGTTTACACTCATTTCAACACTGACTCATTAAATTAATTATTAAACAAATAATATTAATCCATACACCTAAAGGACGTACATGAACACTAATAATTGTTTCCTTAATCATATTTATTGGATCTACAAACCTTCTTGGCCTTCTCCCACATACATTTACACCAACCACACAACTATCTATAAACTTAAGTATAGCAATTCCACTATGAGCTGGAGCAGTAATCTTAGGATTTCGACATAAACTAAAAAGCTCATTAGCCCACTTTCTCCCACAAGGAACCCCAATTTCACTTATTCCAATACTAATTATTATTGAAACTATCAGCTTATTTATTCAACCAATAGCACTAGCAGTCCGTTTAACAGCAAACATTACTGCAGGCCACCTCCTTATGCACCTAATTGGAGGAGCTACCTTAGTCCTAATAAATATTAGCCCACCAACCGCTACAATTACATTTATTATTCTCCTGCTACTAACAGTACTAGAATTTGCCGTAGCACTGATTCAAGCCTATGTATTCACTCTACTTGTAAGCCTTTACCTACATGACAACACATAATGACCCACCAAACACATGCATACCATATAGTAAACCCAAGTCCATGACCATTAACAGGAGCATTCTCAGCCCTTTTACTTACATCCGGACTAGTAATGTGATTTCACTACAACTCTGTTATACTTCTATCCATAGGCCTACTAGCAAATACCCTAACAATATACCAGTGATGACGAGATATCATTCGTGAAGGAACATACCAAGGACATCACACCCCTATCGTCCAAAAAGGACTTCGATACGGAATAATCCTATTCATCGTCTCTGAAGTATTCTTCTTCGCCGGATTCTTCTGAGCCTTCTATCACTCAAGTCTCGTACCAACACACGATCTTGGAGGCTGCTGACCACCAACAGGAATTACACCACTTAATCCCCTAGAAGTCCCACTCCTAAACACGTCAGTCCTTCTAGCCTCAGGCGTATCAATTACATGAGCCCACCACAGTCTTATAGAAGGAAAACGAAACCATATAAATCAAGCCCTACTCATCACAATTATCCTAGGACTTTATTTTACAGCTCTTCAAGCTTCAGAGTATTTTGAAACTCCCTTCTCTATCTCAGACGGAATTTACGGATCTACATTCTTTATAGCAACAGGATTCCACGGCCTCCACGTAATTATTGGAACCACATTCCTTATTGTCTGCCTTCTACGACAACTCAAATTTCATTTCACATCAAAGCATCACTTCGGATTTGAAGCAGCAGCATGATATTGACATTTCGTAGACGTAGTATGATTATTCCTATATGTATCTATCTATTGATGAGGATCTTACTCTCTTAGTATAATTAATATAACTGACTTCCAATCAGTAGATTCCGAAATTCACGGAAGAGAGTAATAAATTTGTTTATTATCATTTCAATTAACAGCCTTCTATCACTAATCCTAGTAACAATCGCATTTTGACTGCCCCAAATAAATGTATATTCAGAGAAAGCAAACCCCTACGAATGTGGATTTGACCCAACAAGCTCTGCACGCCTACCCTTCTCCATAAAATTCTTCTTAGTAGCTATTACATTTCTCCTATTCGACCTAGAAATTGCCCTATTACTACCACTTCCGTGAGCAATTCAATTTACCAACACCACAACCACAACCATTATAGCCTTTATCCTGATCACCATTCTATCTCTAGGATTATCCTATGAATGACTACAAAAAGGCCTTGAATGAACAGAATAAGTGGTAATTAGTTTAAACAAAATTAATGATTTCGACTCATTAGATTATGATAACTATCATAATTACCAATTATGACATCTACCTTCCTTAACCTTATAATAGCCTTCACACTTTCACTCCTAGGAACACTTATATTTCGATCACACCTAATATCAACCCTATTATGCCTAGAAGGCATAATACTATCCCTATTCATTATAATCTCAACTGCAACTCTAAACTCCAACTCTATAGCCTCCCTACCAATCCCCATTACAATCATAGTATTCGCAGCATGTGAAGCAGCAGTAGGATTAGCCCTTCTAGTGAAAGTCTCAAATACATACGGAACCGATTTCGTACAAAACCTAAATCTCCTCCAATGCTAAAAATCATCTTTCCTTCACTTATATTATTACCAATAACCTGATTATCCTCCCCAAAAAAAA
>JADRCD010179628.1:0-18662 GCA_019843815.1 Montemys delectorum
ATCATCACAGGAAGTCTGGCCAGGACCTTATGCAGAGGCCATGGCGGGGTGCTGCTTGCTGGCTTGCTCCTCAAGGTTTGTTCAGCTTGCTTTCTTAATTGAACTGAGGACCACCAGCCTAGGTATGGCACCACCCCCAGTGGGCTGAGCCCTCCCCCATCAATCACCACAGGCTTACACACACACAGCCCAGGCTTTTTCTTAATTGGTGTTCCCTTCCCTGCAATGACTTGAGCTTGTGTCTAGTTGATATAAAACTATCCAGCACAGCCACCATGCTTTACCATTACGATTATTTCTGCCTGTTTCTTTTTATTAATTATTACGTATCTACTTATTGTGTATTCAGGTCGTATGTATATTCAGGTCTTATGTATGTGGGATGCATTCGAGGGCACAAGTGTGAAGGATAGCGTGTGTGAGTTGGTTGTTCTTCTACTAGTTTGGTCCTGGATAGAATTCTGGCTGTGAGGTTGGCTGTTGGTGCCCTTACCAACCGAGCTATTTCTTTGTGTTCCCTCCTGGGAAGCACCTGGGCTACAGCAGCTCTCAGTTACTTCAGGAGAGCCCCAGAGGCCCCCTGGACCTGGGTGCCTTGTATTTGGGCTCATGCTCAGGGGCGAGTTGCTGAATCCTGGTTGTAGGCTGCCGCAAGCATTGGGTTTAGCATCTTGCTTTCTGGGAGGTAACAGCCTGTACATGCTTGCCCACTGCTTAGACTGAATCCTGATGGGAAACTAATTAGAATCACCTTAGGAGTCCTTTGGTAAGGAGGAGATTATTCTGGCAGGGTGACCGCTGCTTCTTAGATCATGTTTGGGCTTGTTCACCGCAACATGTGGCCATTATTGTTGGTCGCCAACTTGACAGGATTTAGAGTCACCCAGGAGACAAACCTCTGGGCCTGCCTGAGGATTTATCTTGATTAGGTTGACTGAGGGGGGAAGACCCACCTTACCTGTGGGCAGCACCATCTCTCTGCTTCCTGATGATGGACAAAAGGCAATCAGCTGTCTCCTCAAGTCCTCTCTTCCACATGTTTCTCACCATGACAGACTGTAAGCTACAATTGTGAGCCACAGCACAGTCTGCCTGCCTTCAGTTGCTTTCCGTCAGATTTTTCGCCCCAGCAACCAGAAAAGTGACTAGTACACTGGGCTACCCTGGTGATAGGAAATTGTTTTGTTTGGCGCCATAGTGGAGGGCTAAGGTTTGGGTAGGGACACACCCAGGAGCAGGGAGAGGCTCTGAGATCCAAGGAGAGAAGCAACCCACTGGGGTATTTTGCATGAGAGGAGGTGGGCCCCAGCACACAGTATGTCCTCCATCCTCGCCAACTCAATAAGGTGTTAGCACATACCTGCCGTCCTAGCATGAGGATGGTAGAGACAGGAAGATCAGAAGTTCAAAGTCATCCTTGGCCTGCTTATGAGTTTGAAGCCGTCTGGGGTACCATGAGACCCTGCCTTAAGAAAACAATAAAGCTCCTAATTCCAATAGAATATAAATACTAGTAAATATCCTGTACGAGGTCCCATTCAAGGACGAGAAAAAAGAGGCTAGGGACAAAACTAACTGGATGCTGACACGTGGGCTCTGAGCTCTCTGGCTCTGGCACAGGAGTGATGTAGTCAAATGGAGGTTCTGAAGGCTCCCTCTAGCTGCAGGACAGACTGTGACAGAGCCATTGGAGGTGAGAGAACAGTACCATGGGGTGCACAGTATGGGTGGAGTCTAGAGATACTTCAGTCAGAATTGATGAGAAACATCTGCTCTGCTGTGCCTGTCAGGACAAGAAACAGGATGAATGTGATGCCACCCAGGGCAGCTAGGGCGGCGAACTGACGACATTCAGCCAGCAGCCTCCCCTACAGCCAAAAGTGGCTTTGTCCCTCTGGGCCCTTCCCAGGCCTGCTGGTCAGAGATGCTCTGGGGTCACCATCAGGACACTTCAGAGAGAACTCAGTGGAGAATCTGAGTCTCCCAGGGCAACCGGGACACAAATGTCCCCATACACAGCAGGCTGCTCTCAAGAAGACCTTGTGGCCCAGATGGGTTGACAGCTGGGGATCTGGACTTGGCTAGACTAGACAATGACCCCCCTGTCTACAGTTTCCTTGCCCCTTTGAGCCCAGCCTTGGGGAACAAGGTCCGGCTGGTCAAGTGTGGAGGCAGGCCCGGGAGAATCTGGTCCTGGAGAACCATGGGGACAATGTTGGCAAGGAGATCCAAGAACCTCCCGGGGAACAGAGTCCTCCTGTGGGCACCTGGATCACGATATTATGGAATATTGATATTGTTGTATATGATGTGTAAAGTATGACCCTCCCCCTCCACTCGGACGATGGTTCCACGCATCAAACCCAGGTCTTCAGTCCAATGTGGCAGTCTCCTTTCCCCACAGAGCCATTTTGCCAGCCCTCTGTTAAGGTTTTGACAGACTCCTCAAACTGAGAGCACACCATATGCTTTTGAGACATGATTCAATTGTGTGTTTCTGGGGCTGCTTGAGGGTCAGGGTGAGGGGACCCTGTCTGACCCAGTGTATGCAGGGCTGGGGACCTGACCAGGGCTTCCAGGATGTTAGACGAGTACTCACCCAGCTGAGCTGCATCCCCAGCCCTACTCACAGGTTTACCCATCCTACAGCTATCCCTCTGCCTGAGCTTCCCTCCTGCACCCAGCCACACAGGCAACCTTCCACACTACACAAGCCCATCCACTCTGAGCAACACCCTCTCGGCTCTACAGACGGTCAGAGCAGGGGTGGGATGCTGGGTAAGGTGGCCTGGGAGAGTAACCTTCTTTCCTTCGCTTTGTGAATGAAGATACTCATTTCCCCAAGCTCAGGAAAACTGGTGGGAGTAGGATTTATTGGGGAGGAAACTGGGGGGTTGGGGACTGGGGATTTTAAAGACCTCCAATTTCCAAGAGATGGTGACTACAGCCTCATAAGTCTTCGTGTAGAGACGTGCTGGAGGGAAGGAGGATTTTGTATTTTATTTTTAGTTTAGTTTAGGGTTTTGTTTTTTGTTTTTTGTTTTGTTTTTATTTTTTTTTCAAGACAGGGTTTCTATGTGTAGCCCTGGATGACCTGGAACTTGCTCTGTAGACCTAGGCCTACAGAACTCTGAGCTTTACCTTCCTCTCCTTCCCAAGTGCTGGGACTAAAGCCGTGGCCACTGATAACGGGCAAAGTGTATAGCGTAGGTTGGCCTCGAACTTGTGATTTCCCTGCAGCCATCCCCTTCAGTAACTCTTACCATGCACACCGCCACAACCAGAGCCAGCTGTATCTTATTTTGTGAGACAGGGGACACTGTGATTGTGAAAGGGAGAAATTAAAATAAGGTTTATAGTCTGTCCTGTAGCCCACGCTGGGCCAGTTTCCTTCCTACTTGCCTACCCGCCCCACCCACGCCAGGCCCCTTCCCCCATCCCCCACAGAGCTCCTTCCACCTCCAGGAGCTAGGGTGTCTCTCCTGGCACCTGAGTACACTCTTTTTGTCCCCTTTGTTTTGGTTTTGTTTGCTTGTTGGTTGGATGTGGTGTTAGGGGACAGCTCCCTACCATTTTCAGATGGGGGTTTTTCTCAGCTCATTAAATAGGCAGCTGCACCTAAGTGATCCAGGCAGGACCTAGGCTCCCACTGAGGATGGGTGGGGCGGGGGAGGATGGCTGCAGGGAGGAGGATGCAGAAGAGCATCTGGCTCTCCTAGCTGGAATTAACTCTGACGGGATTTCCCTTCTTTCTGGTGTTCTTCCACTGTCATATGTCAGCCACATAGAGCACAGAATCTAGTTGGCTCCAGAGGACAGAACTAACCAGGGACGTGTCTTGAGTCCTTGCCTGGTGTCTGGAAGCCACAGACTGTCACGTGGCATGGCCTTGCCTGCATCATCTCCCTCCCCTCCCTTTTAAGAGGATTTCTGTCTATTCCAAGAAGGACCCTGATTGGCTTAGGCCAGTTACTATCTTACTATCCTGTGGCCACTGTGTAGCTCATGGGTGGACACATGACCCATGCCTGGCCAATCAAAACAAAGATCTCTATTTGCACTCAGAAAAGCAGATTTTTCCCTGTGTCTACTGAACGTGAAGGAACATGAAGGAAAAAGCCTTCGATTCAGACCTAGCAGGTGGCCATCCTGAGACCTCATAGAAGGGACACCAGCCTGTAGTAAGAGTGAGTCTGAGGACACATGGCTGAGATGTGAAAGCAGAAACCTGGGGACTGTCACTCTGCTGTTGAAACCACCCAGAGTTGGCTTTCTGTGACTCTTGTAACCTGAAAAAAAAAAAAAATGACATAATTAGGGACAGGCCTGCAAGCCTGCTTCTGTACATCCGGCAGGACGACAGCGCTCAGTCCTGACTTCAGGCCATGCTTCAGGTGAGGAGCTAGACCATCAACGGCTGTTTCCTGACATCAGGCTATGATCACCAAGCTTCTTAGAGATCTGAGCCCTTCGCCTGCATCTTCTAGATGGGAACACAGTGGTTGTTTCCCAGTCCACTTGTGGGATGTATATGAGTCCCTAGACCTCAGACTTTGGCCTAGCTTTCGCGGAATGCTCCTGTACTCTAGAGTGGGCTAGCCTGTCCAAAGCCCGTAATAGCCTTGAGTGAGCCACCTTCTATGGCTGCCAGTTACCTACAGTGTCTAGTACAAGCCGATCTTTCTTCTTCCCCCTGTCTTCTCCTGCAAAGGGACCATGTAACCTCTTGTCTCTATAAAATAAGTGAGCTATCACCAAGAGAGTTGGTTGGTTGGTGTCACTGTGTAGCCCAGGCTAGCTTCAAACTCTGGGTCCTCTTGCCTCGACCTCCTGAGTTCTGGCATGAGTCACCATGTCTGGCAAGGGAGAGTCACCTTTCACCTTAGCTCGGTAATAGTGGCTCATGCCTTTAATTCCAGCACTTGGGTGGCAGAGGCAGGGAGGTCTCTGAGGCCAGCCGGGTGTACAGAGCAAGTTCCAGGACAGCTAAGGCGACACAGAGAAACCCTGTCTCATAAAACTAAAAATAAAATACAAAAATAAAAATGAGCTATCCTAGAGGCTGCAGATGCAGCTCAGCAGGACCAGCTAGGAGACCCCAAGCTCTGTTCCCAGTGTTGTAGAAAATGAATTCACAGGCATGGATTGCAACTTGGCCCTCGATGTTTCTCCAGTGAGCCGCTGAGCTTTAGAAAACTCAAGCCTTGAAGACTTAAGATCACAATCTCATGGAGTATGGACTCAAAAGCTCAGAGAGCCGCTCTGCTCCCACCCTCAGAACACCCCAAGAGCGGCCCCTGTACAGCCAGGTCACCACTGGCGTCCTCAAAGTATGGGAGCTCACAGCTCCAGCAGGCTGAAAGTGTCACTTCTGTTCATTCCAGCGTTGCAGTGTGGTTCCCAGCACTGCCTGGGCTTGAGAGCTGGGGAATTGAACGCCACTCTTGGACGAAGGGAGCAGCAGGCTTGAGATGGTGTCCCTGACCTTCTGGGTTCCAGCCATCTATCTGCTTAGGCTTTTCAAGTAGCTGGACTGCAGGCATGCACCATGGTGCCTGGTGGGCCGATCATCCCTGAGAATTCTCTGACTCCCGGAGCATGGCGGAGATAGGAAGGGATGCTGTAGATGCCCTTGGTCTTCATCTTGACCTCTGCCCCTCCTCTTCTGGTGGTACATGTGGGATAGTCTCAGTGTGTGGACACACAGCTGGACCAAGCCTCATCTATCATTCCTCCTCTCTGGGGTAGATGGCTGCCCTGGAGAGACCTGGGAAGGACTAAGGAGCCCGGTGTGGGCTGCCTTGTCTCTTCCTGGCATTCAGGGCTGCACAGCTGCCCTGTGTGTAGCACATCTTTCTTGGGAGCTGTCTTAACCTTCTGAGTTCCTCTCTCCTGCTCTTTCTCAGAACCTTCCTTTCTCCAGTCACTGCTCTTCAGGAACCCACTTGCTACAGATCTATCTGCCTGGTTCTGTTGAGAATCTGAGAGCCTGTGTACCAGAGGCTTTCTATGGAGATCTGGCCCGGCCTGGTGTGAGAGTTCTGGCCAAGGGAAGCGAGTGCGGGCAGGGAGAGGTTGCTCCCTCTGCTGCCATAGTTGGCTTCACCCCCGTCTCTGCCGAGCCCTCCAGGTCTCTCAGTTGCTCTGAGTCGGGTCGGGCTGGGCTGACGAGAGGCGGACTAGCCAGTGAGGAGTGCGGCAGAGCTTCAGGCTGTGTCTTGGGAGAGCGGACCTCTCCTCAAGTGTTACAGCTCTTGGAACAAAAGGCTCAGACGACGACGGTAGTTCTCGCACACCTTTAATTCCCTGGATAGGATTTATATACAGTTTTGGAGGTGATTCAGGGTTCGACAGCAGGTTCTTCTCATTGGTTTGGACTGAGTAAGAGCTTGGGGATCCTTATTTGCAAGTAGGAAGGCTTAGTGCTGCCTATACCTGACCAATATCACACACCTCCCCTGCGGTGGGGGTGGCGGAGCCTGTGGCGGGTTGTGACTGAAACAGGAGCCAGGAGGCATGGTCATCAGTCCCATGCAGGTGGAAATTACCACCCACGGAGTCTCTGGAGTTCCAGACCTCTTACTCCACTGGGCCCAGGTTCCCTGCACAGACCACCACCCCACAGGAATCCACCTCCCCGGCTACTGCCCAGGGCCCCTCTCTGGCCCCCCTCTTCAGCTCCAGATTCTTAGTGTTCAGAGCCTGAGCTAGCCTCAGGCGTTCTCTCTGCACGCATTGCCGAGGTGAACTCGGCCTGTGTCATAGGGTAATTGGCCATTCACAGGCCCAGTGCTGCCCGGGTGTGTCCTGGTTGAGACTTCAACTTGGGTGTTTTGGTGTCTACTCGGTAACTCCTGGCAGGTGACTCGGGCTTAGCATCCCTTACGTCACCATTATCCTGCCTGCCCTCAGTGCCTACTACTTCCTGACCCCCTTCCAAACCCGCCCCTTACAAGCTGGCCCCATTCCGTTGTCAAGAGCTTCCAAGCCTCTGAGTTGCCTTTGATTTCACATTATCCCTCTGTTTCATCAAATGGGCACTGCCTGCCTCTCAGGCCACCTTCAGAATTCTGGCTCTTGTTGGCTTCCATGAGGCCTCAACCTCAGCACTTCATTAGCCTTCGATGCTCCCCTTCAACACCAAGGGCCAACAGTGTCCTGCCTTGACCTTACCTAGGCTGTATCTCCCTAGAGCTCTGAAGTCCCCTCTCCCCAAAGTGCCACCCGGTGCGTCCCCTCCAGGTCCCCCTGAATATCATCAGTGAAACCAACCCACCTCTTGGTGGCCTCCCCTCCCTCACCCTGCCTCATGTGTTGCTCACGAGTTTGCGCCTTCTCTCCAGTGACTGCCTTGGGAAGATTTTTCCTACACTACCAGAGGTATGCCAGGCCTGGACAGGTATCTAGAAGTATTTGTTAAATGAATGAGTGAATGACCCAGCCCTTGAATTCTTTCCGAAGGCAAGAATGCCCACTTGACTTTGGAACATCTCTCAACCCAGCACTCCAGACTCTGGTGGGGAACTGGAGCCTGCTTGTCATTCCTGCCCTGGCTAGTGAGGACTCCAGCCACCCACACCATAGTTCCTTCCATGGCTTCTCCCTCACTCTCTGTAAGCAGTCACCTCAAGTTCCCCCATTCATCTCACCTGCCTCTTGTAGGTGCTCTTCTGAGGAGAGCCACATCTCCCCTGCCGCTGCCTGCCTGTGGCTGGTGACCGCCCTGTTCTTCTGACAGCAGTGTCCTGTGCCTCCGTAGAGCCTCCGTACACAGCAGGTGTACAGGCAGTGTTTGCTCGGTTGAGTTAGACATTTAGTTCAGCTTTCTGTTTGTTTTCCATTAGGTCCTAATTTAGTTTAGGCCATGTTTAATGTTCTGTTTCTCTTTCGTTTGTTCTGTTGGATTTATTTCCCTCTGTTTGCTCCGGTCCCCTTCCCATCCTCCTGCATATGTATAATTTTTATATCATTATATATGCTTTTTAGAGTTATTTTGTAACTTACATCTATGAGTGATGTGCTAGCATGTATGTGTGCTCCACTGGTTCCTCTAAAGGTTAATAGAGGTCATGAGATCTCTGGAACTGGTGTTATGGATAGTTATGGTTCACCATGTGGGCGCAGGGAACTGAACCTGAGTCCTCTGCAAGAGCAAGGAATGTTCTCTTCACTACTGAGCCATCTCTCCAGCCTAATTTTTTTTTTTTTTTTTTTGAGATAGTGTCTCATGTAGCCCAGGCTGGCCTTAAAATTACTAGGTAGCTGAGGCTGACACTGAACTTCTGATCCTCTTGCCTCAGCCCCATTTATTCTCTATGTAGTCCTAGGTGTCCTGGTCTAAGCTGGCCTCATCCTCACAGAGGACCACCTGCCTCTGCCTCCTGAGTGCTGAGATTAAAGACCACCCTGCTACATATTTTTAAATTAAAATACTATTACATGTGGCTGAAGAGATGGCTCACTGGTCAAGAGCATTAGCAGGTTTCATTTCCAGCCCCCACATGACAGCTCACAACTGTCTATAACTCCCATTCCAGTGGACTCAACACCCTTAAACAGACAGACATGCAAGTAAAACACCAATGCACATAAAATAAAATAAATACTTTACAAGGAATTGTGATATATATTCATATCAATTCTCCCTTTTTCTTTTCTCCTTTAACCCTCCCCTGACACATTCTTTCTCAAATTCATAGTCTCTGGCCTTTTTCCTTTGATGTTTGTCACACACATGTATTTATGTATGTATTTGTATGTGTGTGTGTATATATACATAATATTTCAAAATATAGCAATACAGTCTGCTCAGTTTGTATAATGTTACTCGTAGTGTATGATTTCAGGGCTAACTGCTTGGTATGGGGTGTCCAGTTGGAGGGCTCTTCCCTGGGGAAGACTATATTCTCTGATCCTCCCATTCTCCCATTCCTCTGTTGCTCGTAGGACTTTGTTGGGGTCCTGTGAGATTTCCCCCTTCCATGCTAACATGTCTATCAGTGACTTCCTTTTTCCGGTCGTATCTCTGAACCTGGTAGAAAGTTCATGGGTGCCACTTTCCTGGCCTTCCTAGGAGAAAAAAATATTACAGTGGCCTTCTTGTTTCTCTGGTTTCTACAGCTGGTACATTTTGCCTGCACGTATGTTGTGCCTGGTGCCTACAGAAGCTGGAAGAGGGTGTTAGATCCCCTGGCTAGGCCCCATATAGATGCTTGGAATTGAATCCAAGTAAGTTCTCTGGAAGAGCAACCAGTGACCTTGACCTCTGAGCCATCTCTCCCGCTCCCCATTTACCTTTTTTATTTTATTTTATTTTTTTGAGACAAGGCTTTGTAGCATACCATAGTGAATGCATGGCAATCCTCCTGCCTCTGCCTCCCAAGTGCTTCAATTACAGGTGTGCGTCACCACATCCAATTCTGTTGTGTCCTTTTTTATCACGATGTATTCCAGCAGGCATCCCTCGCTCTACTCTGACCTTCTCTGGCCCTGTCCTCTATAAATACATTTCCAAACATGCATCCCCAGTCCTCTGGGACTCCCGGCACACGCCCATGTGACTTTCAAGCTTTGCAATTGAGATTTCCCTGAGGAGAAAGAACAATGTACTGGACACGTGCATCTAGCAGGGTGAGGCTCCAGACTTTTCCTCCTACTGTCTCTCAGACAGACAGACAGAGGGCCAGACAGACAGGACAGGCGGCTGAGAGGCACCAGGGGAAGGTGGAGGGATGGCTTTGAGAATGACTGACCTTTGTGGGACAGATAAAATGGAGACAGGGAGGTTACTGAGAGCAGATGCGCCACTCTGGCTTGAGGCCAGGACAGGTGACAAAGTGGGGCTCCCTCTTCTGAATATTCTCAAGGGTGTACATAGGTAAACAAGTAGCCAGAGAATCAAAGACTTCAATCCAGAAACCTGGGACCACAGACGGTAGAACAGGGTGATCGATCACAGAGCCCCAGGTGCATGGTGGTCAAGTAGAAATGGGATGTCCAGTCGTTGGGACACCCTGGGGCCTTCCTAGCTGGGCACAGAGAAGTCCAGTGTCTTGGTATGGCCCACACCAGAGCTCCATAGCTGTTGAGATAGAACATGGGATGTTTTAATCCAAAGGGCTCAAAGGTCTCCAGGCAGGAGAGTCTGGGTCTGGATACTTGGAGCTGCCTCTCCGGCTCCTTCCCTCTCTGCTCCCTGGAATGAGAGTGCCTGGGGCCACCTGTGCACAACCTCCCTCCAGCTTTGGCAGAATGAGCAGCAGCGGCTCCTTCCCACACTGCTTTAGCTCTCTCGGGGCGAGATGGGGGCAGATTACAGAGGACATGGGAAAGAACAAACGCAGCTCTGCAGAAGGCTGCAGGCAGCTGGCCCTGGCTAACTATGGGATCTTAGTTCAGTTCCTCCCAGGACCCCTGAGACGCCCCCAGGGGGTAATTCCAGAGCCTCATGCCCCTCACTGCTTCCAGCCCCTCCTCCCTGAGTATCAGGCCAGAGCTGACCCTCAGTAACTAGATAAAGCTGGGTGGGTAGGGTGTGTGTGTGTGTGTGTGATTCTGGTACTCAGGAAGCCAGGACGGGAGGACCAAGAGTTCAAGGCCAGCCTGTACTACACAGCAAGGCTTTCTCAGAATAAGTAAGTCAGAAGGGACACCACCACCGTAAGGCACGATGCCAGCCCTGTGTGGGGAAGGGCTGGCTTCCTGCCCTTGATTAGGGAGGGGTTCCTCTAGGAGTCTATTACAGTGTCTTAGCCTTCTTACAGTGTTAGGTGCTGGGCATTCAGAGCCCATCATTCTGCAGCTAGAGAGTCAAGGAGATCCTTCTGCCCTTCCAACTGTGCCCTGGCGCTCTGCTGAGCCTCCTAGGGGACCATCAGCTGGGCAAGGACTGAAAATAGAAGCCCACCATTGCTCAACAGCTGTCCTCAGACTCCCCCCCTCCTCCCCACACACATACCCCAACTTCTGGCACTGGACTTCAGCTTTCTGTACAACAGAATTAAGTGGAAGGTTGAAAACAAGAGGGATCCCCTGTTACTCTCAAGTCCAAGGGCACCCAAAGAGAATTCGGCTCTTCGGGGCCAGGCTGGCCTGGCACTGAGTCAGTGCCCCCAGCCACAGTCAGGCAGCTGGACAGGACAGCTGCCAAGAATGCCAGGAATGTAGGCGGCTGCGTCCTTCCCCGCTCCTCTTCCTCCCCCCTCCAGCCAGAACAGGATATTTCCTATCCAGGGAAACCCGGTCCCTTTATGGGAAAACCGAGGGGTAGCTGGCGGCACTGTCTGTTTGTATGGGTAAATTGGGATAGGCACCCCGAGTCAGGGTCTCCAGCACTGCTGGGTGGGTGATGCTAGAGCAGTTGGCCTACTGTGTGCTAGATGCTTCATCTCAAGGCAACCTTGGAAGTTGTAAACTTCTTCAAGCATGGGGGGCAGGGGTGGGGGCAGGGTACATGCCTTTGATCCCAGCACTCAGAAGGCAGAAGCAGGAGGACCTCTGAGTTAAAGGCCAGCCTGGTCTACAGAGAGTTCCAGAACAGCCAGAACTAAAGAATGAGACCCTGTGTGGTGCAATAAAAGGTGAATTGTAGTTTGGGGAGCTACAAAGGCACTGACTAGCAAGGATGTTCTAAGGCTGGCTACTGAGCCAGGTGGTCTCCATTTATCTGTGACAACTAGGGCCCTATCCTGGTTCCTGCTACATGGGACCTCTCATTGGCAACTGATCTATTTTAAAGCTGGACGAAGGTGAATGTGGGCAGTCTGTCTCTAGGCCTGGCACCCCAGCTCCCCCTGAAGCTCTTCTAACTGGTCCCTGGGGCTATGGGATTGAGTTTGGTCAGGAACCCCACACGGCCTTGGAGGACTTTCTCATGTTGGCTGAGAGGAGTCACAGACATGGGGAGCATGAGAGTGGGGCAGGTGAGCTCTGTCCAGACCCCAGACCTGGGATTTTCAGGATGCGTGCCGTGCCCTTCCTCCAAGGCTGGCTTTTCTCCATTCCTTTGTCTAGCCTGTGTACTTGGTGCTTCACCGAGGGATTCAACTGGGGCCCCCAGTTTCTCATTCTCATCCAGCCTTAGAGCAGGTGACAAGCAGGGAGAAGTGCGGGGCTCAATGACTCCTTGCTTTCCTGGTCCCCAGTCATCTCAGCTGACTGGAGAACAAGGAGTCATTCTCATGGGATCCCTCCAACAGAAATCAGGAGGTCGGGTGATTTGTTCAAAGTGACTGCTATCACCTGGTGGAGCTGTGATCTGAAGCTGGTCTCAGACACCCACCAGAATTCATACGGAGCCTGGGCTGGGAGCCTGGATCCCGCCCCTCCTCCACTCCAGGCTCAGCATCTGAGCTCTGGGGGGTTCTGTCCTAGTGAGCTGTCCGGCACCGGCTCTGGGTTCCCGGGGGGGGGGGCGAGGGGGGGTTAGGGTCAGGTAAACAGGATCCCAGCCTAGCTGCCTGACCTTGCTTACCTCCCGAAAGAATGCGAGGCATTCTGCCCTGTCTCGGGCTGAGTCATCCCTCAGCAATGTGCCCGCAGGCGGCCTCTAGCAGCCCTCTCCGACCGACCCCAGCCCCTCGCCTTCCCACCGAGTGATGTCACTCCTGTCGCCCCCCCCCCTGCTGGCCCCCTGTGGAGCCCACCGAGGGCTTCAGTTGCCATGACTACGGCTCATAACAGGAAACGAGGCCTACACTGGGCAGAAACACAGGAAGCTGCGCTGAGCGCTGGGCAGCATTGTCAGCCCGTAAAAAACAAAACAGGACAAAAAGATTTAATGAGAACAATTAGCCCAAAGAAAGAGGAAAAAAAAAGGCCAAAAAAACAAACAAGCCAAACAGCCTGAAGACCGGGGCTGGCTAGGCTCCAAGGACCCCGTGTTTTCCCTCCCACACAATGTAGGTTAAATAATATTTCCTTCTCAGAAGAGGCTCCTTGGGGCGGGGGAGTCCTTACTGGTGACTCCCCCTGCTGCCCCAGGTGCAGCACTGGCAGGCCCTGGGCACGACGTACCCTGTCCCATTTTGCAGAAGGGGCAGCCAGCTCAGTAGAGAAGGTCTCAGTCAGTGGGTGTCTCAGCCAGACCAATGGCCCGGGTGTGAAGTCAGTCAGTGCGAGTGACATTCTCTTGAGACTTTTCTTCTTGGTCTCCCTCATCATTGTATCTTCAGCATCCTCGGCATCTTGCATCCCAGTGAGCTGGTTCAGCTCGGGAGGTGCAGATGTTTGAGGAATGAGTTAGCTTTGCACATAAATTGACTTCCCTGGAGGCCAGAGTCATTCAGCGTGAACTAGCATCAGAGATGGGTAAACGAGCGTCATGAGAGATCAGGCGCCCAGTTGTTGGAGGTGGGAACACTTGGTGGGGCCTTCTAGAGGCATGCTCACTCCTGTCTTTCTCCCTGTCTCCCAGGATTCTCTCTGGTGATAGGATCTCCCCCTAGCTCTGTGATGTGGCCTGGAGGAGAGCCTGCAACTCAGAGGAACTATGGGAAGCCTAGGGACCCTTTACCTGGAAACGGAGTAGGCCCTGGGCAAGGAAGGCTGCCATTGACAAATCCATTGGCTTCCCCTCTTAGGAACTGATGAGCGTGAATGACCTTGAATGATATTCAAGCCATCTCCTATGACGAGGCGCCAGCAGGCCCCTGAGGTGGGCCCAGTGTCCCTGCCAAAGATCAGCAAGAGGCTGTTCAGAGCCAGGCTGGAGAGTGGCAGACATGCTTAGACAAGAGGCACGGCAGAAAAGAGACCAAAAGTAACATGCAGGCATTTGTTTGGGCAACAAAAGTGTATTTGTTCGACCCGTGTACAACATGAGCTCAGGCACTGGAAAGGCAACCCTGGGTGTCCTGGGAGAGACCCAGACCCACGGCATGGCAGTGGAGCCTAAGTTAAGGAGAAACGACATAGGGAAGGGCCTGAGAGGCACTGGTAAAGAGGGTGGGACCTGACTATCCAGATACCAGGGACCCCCCCCCCCTGCCCTTCTCTCGAACGCTCCCGCTCCCTCTTCCCCCTCCCCCTCTCCCCCCCAACGGAGTCTTGCAACATTACTGGCTGGCCTGGAACTCACAGAGATCCACCTGCTTCTCTTTCCTAAGTGCTGGGATTGCAGGCATGTGCCTGACTCACAGGTGGCTTTTGAGCAGGTGGTGATGTGTGTAAATAGGTCAGGTTGTTTTTCGGTGACCCCCTCTGGACATACCAGGGTAGAGGACAGAATAGGAGGTCAGGAGGTCTGGAACAGCTGACTTTCTTTTCATTTAAAGGAAAAAAAAACAAAAAAAAACAGGAGTGGTAGTAAGTCTGTAATCCCAGCACTTGGGAGGCAGAGGCAAGCAGATCTCTAAGTTTGAGGCCAGCTTGGTCTACAGCGTGAGTTCCAGGACAGCCAGGGCTAGAGTACTCAATCAACTTCACTGAATATCGCCCACCTTATACTGCACCACTTGCTTTGTACACACTGGTTCTCACTACAATCCTTTGCAAGTGAAAAACAAAACAAAAACAAAGCTCAGAGAGGTTGAAGAATTTGTAAGAGGCAACACAGCATAGAATCATAGAGCTAGATTCTAACCAACTCACGACACAGAGCTGGCTCAGAGAGAGGTAGGTAGAGAAGGTGGCCCAGCAGCACAGGTGGTAGAGGGCCAAGACTGAAACGGAGCAGGGCGGGTCTCAAACAGGGCAAGCAACCATAGGGTGCCCCTCAGGAGTAGCAGAGGCCAGGGTTCAGTGTACGGATGTGGGGAGGGTATAGTGGGGGCGTCAGCATCAGACATGAATTTTTTAACCCAGATGTAGACCTTGGGTCTCTAACTGCATCTTCTCAGGTGCATTTGCAGAGAGGAATTGCCTCCCACCTTGTCCTCTGGCCCCAATTTGTCCTAGGGACAATTAGAAGTAAGACTGACATCGCACAGGTGTTAGGTTCTCTAGAGTATCAGAATAGGGTGAATCAACATATAAATAGAAAGCACGATTAGACTGCAGTCCAGCTGTGTGGTCCAACGGTGGCCATGTACCAGTAGAAAGTTCCAGAATCTGCTGGCTGATCAGTACGCAAAGCTGGATGCCCCAGTTAGTCTTCAGTATATGGTGGAATCCTGAAGGTTCTAAATGCCAGTGAAGAAATAGACTTGCCAGAGTGAGGGCAAGCAGGCAACGAGAGCAAGCTTCTTCTATCTATGTTCTTTATACGGGCTGCCAGCAGAGGGCGTGGTCCACATTAAAGGTAGATCTTCTGACCTCAAAAGATACAGATTGAGGAGCTGGAGCGATGTCTCAGTGGTTAAGAGCAACGGCTGCTCTTCCAGAGGTCCTGAGTTCAGTTCCTAGCAACCACATACATGGTGGCTCACAACCATCTGTAATGGATCTGATGCCTCCTTCTGGTGTGTCTGGAGACAGCTACAGTGTATTATATAAATAAATGCCTTTTTAAAAAAAAATCCAGATCAGGACTGGCAAGATGGCTCAGTGGTTAAGAGCACTGACTGCTCTTCTGAAGGTCCTAAGTTCAAATCCCAGCAACAACATGGTGGCTCACAACCATCTATAATGGGATCTGACGCCCCTCTTCTGGTGTGTGTAAAGATAGCTACAGTGTACTTATTATGTATAATAATAAATCTTTTTTAAAAATCCATTTTAAATGAGTTAATTAAAAAAAAAGAAAATTCCCTCACAGCCCTTGGGGCTTAGTTCTAGATGTGATCAAGCTGACAAGCAAGTGTGGCCATTACATATCCCAGCCCCTCGTGGGCTAAAAGCAGGTCTACAGAGAAGACTGGATGGCTTTGGAGCAGGGAAGGGAAGGCCGAGGGCTGTGTAAGGAGGGCCACAAGGCTCCTGGGAAGGTGAGGGGCAGAAACAAACATCATAGGGCTGGCTAGATGGTTCTGTGGGTCGAGACACCCATCTCCCGGCCTGACTGAGTTCAATCCAAAAGACCCAAATAACAGGGAGAAAAACTGGCCCGTGAATGTGGCTGTCTAACTTTCACGTGTGTAGTTGTGTAAGAGTCAGTGACTAAAGAGATGGCTCAGCTGTGAAAGGATAGGCCCACCGCCAAAAGAACAACTTGCTGCTCTTACAGAGGGCTCACAGACATTTATAACTCCAGTTCTAGGTGACCTGATGCCCTCTGCTGGCGTCTTTGAGCACTGCACCTCGTTGCTGAACATTGGCCCTCAGCTTGCACCACCCAGGGATAAATTATTCCCCTCTGGGCCTGAGGTCCTTCATCTGTGTGGTGAGCAGCTATGACTCTGGCACTTCACAATGTCACATCTTTCAGTGCTGGCAGTACAGGGAGGCAGGAGCAGGCACATCTCTGTTTTCAGGGCCAGGCTGGTCTACAGAGTGAGTTCAAAGACAGCCAAGGCTACATAGAGAAGCCCTGTCTCGAAATAAAACTGAAAAAGAGGAGGAGGACAGAGACAGAGATTTAGTTTCTGGACTTCAGTTACCTGCAAAACAAGGCTGTCAATAGGCTGTCTCTCCTGGGGTGCCAGAGAGCTCAGCATGCATGGGCTAAGCTCCGCAGCCTCTCCGTGCCTCAGCTCCCTCATCTGTGAAATGGGACTAAGAGCAGTTCCTATATAAACCTGCCTGTAGCAAATGCTGAGGACATGGTGGGGAGGGGTCTCCTGGCTGAGGCCGGTTCTGTTTTTCTCTGACACTGCTTCACTCCCTGACGCGGGCTTGACCTGCAGGGAAGGCGTAAAGTCCTCTGGTGTATTGACAGGAAAGCACCAGAGGAGACGAGGAGGATCCACCTATCTTCGGTGTTACTGCTGCATTCTGGCAAGTTCTGGTTGTTGCGAGCTCCAGACTTACCCAGGAGAGAGGCTGGGAGCATGGAGGAGCCTGTAGGGCAGCTAAACTTGGGGGCTTAGCGCCACCTAGTGGTCATTGTGAGTTCTGCTGCCCGGGAAGGCTCCAGGGAGGCACTGTAGGCATCTGCCGTGTTCCAGGACTTTGGTTTTTACTGAAGAGATTTACTTTGGTTTTCCAACCCGGAGGTGGGGGGTAGAGAGTCTGGCCCTTGCTTCTGGCAACAGTGTAGCTCCCTATCTGCCCTCTTCCCCCCACTCCTTCTTGAAGACCAGGCTGACAGAGCAAAGAAACTCACAAATGACAGCAAGTCAAAGCAGTGATGGAGGGATGCTGGAGGTTTTTCTTCATCCAAAGCCCTCAGTGAGCCAAGGACTGGGTGGGAGGGACCACAGAGGACTTATGGACTGTCGGCGGGGTATAATGAAGCCACCCTAGGTTTTGAGGCTTCGTGGAGGTGACAGAGACCGGAGGGAAACGTGCTGGGGACTGTGAGTGGAGAGGGTGGTGACAGCAGTAGCTACAGGATCAAGGAGAAGGAAATGTCAGTTGCAGCACGGACACCTCTTGGGCATCAGGCCCGTCTGGTTCAGTTGCCCGGGCAGGCCAGATACCTGAGAAGAGGACAGAAGTGGTGGAGGGGAGGGGCTGCAGCTGAGAAAAGGAGGGTGCTCCGTTGAGGCTGGGCCCTCTGTCTGAAAAGGGTGGGGATTCCAAGTGGCTCCACCAGGGGACAGTGATGGCAGTGATGTAAATGGTTTTAGGGTAGAGTTCACTGCCCCTGGTGGTCTGTTCTGTGCGTGTTTAGACAGGTGCTCTCACCAACAAATGTACACAGGATCCCTCGGGCCCAACCGTGCGCTCCACTACTGAAAGGGAGGGGCCCAAGAAGCTGGGTGGTGATACTAGTTGCAGAAGGGGCAGGGCCAGAGGCCCAGGAAGCTGAATTTGTGACAGTCCAGGCAGAAGAGAAGGGGACTTGGCTGTGACACGGGGGTGGGGTCGGGCGTGAAGGGGGCACGAAGGATGGAGTCCAGCGTAATATGAAAACCCAGAGCCCCTCACTCAACAGCTGGTGTGAATGTTCTGGCGTCAGAGCAGGGAATAAGCTGCCAGGCCCGTGTAGGCACAGCATGCACAATGGCACTGATCACACACCAGGAGGCTGGTCCTGGGGGCTAGAGAGACAGGCAGGGAGGCAGGAGAACCCTCTCAGATACCCTCAGACCCAGCATCTGACTTGACCTCCTTTCCTCCCTCCATTCTGCAGTACAGCCCTGGTCTCCTCTGCCCTCGATGATCCTAAGAGACTTCTAAGCTATCAGTCCAGCTAGGCATCTCCATACAACTGCCCAAAGGCAGTCAGCTACCCAGGGTCCTTCCCTGCTTCCTTCACTTGTAGGTTATTATATCCTTTTTAGGGGGCAAATGTCTACGTGCATAAATCTGTACTTTTACATTATTGCCGTAGACATACAATTTCTAAATACACGGGTATAATACGATTACGCAAAGCTCATTGAGGAAAATAAACCCTGACTTAATCCTTCCTACCCCTCCGAATCCTCCAGTGCACCCCTACTCTTTGCCAGGGTCACTATGTCAGTTACAGGGCTCCCATTGTGTGAATCTCTGAGTGAAAACTGCATACCCATGGGCCCCTTCCCGATGGTTCTCTGCCAATAGAAAGGGAGGACAAGGGTCTCTCTTACCTGGTGCCAACCCCCCTCCATTCTCCCAGGACCTATGGTCAGAACAATCTTCAGTCTTCTGGCAATGAGATCATTTGAATGTTCTGTGCCACCGTGGGCTGGGATGTA
>JADRCD010179630.1:0-19584 GCA_019843815.1 Montemys delectorum
AAAAAAAAAAAAAAAAGAGTAGACACTAGGAAATAGCCAAACTTAGGGCAGAAATCAACCAGTTAGAAACAAAAAGAATTATACAAAGAATCAATGAAATCAAGAGCAGACTGTTTGAGAAAATCAACAAGATTAACCCTTAGCCAAACTAACTAAAGGGCACAGAGACAGTCAATAAATTGACAAAATCATAAATGGAAAGGGAGACATGACAACAGAGACTGAAAAAATTAAAAAAAAATCAAAGATCATACTACAAGAGCCTATACTCAACAAAATTGGAAAATTTAGAAGAAATAGATTTTTTTAGAGCATATACGAAAATTGAATCAAGTATAAACAGTCCCATGGCCTCTAAGGAAATAGAAATAGACATTAAAAACCTCCCAACCAAAAATAGCACAGGACCAAATGGTTTAGAATTCTACAAGATCTTTAAAGATCATCTAATGCTAATACTCCTCAAACTGTTCCACAAAACAGAAACAGAAGGAACACTACCTAATTCATTCTATGATGCCATAGTTACTCTGATACCTAGACCACTCAAAGACTCAAAAAAGAAAGAGAAGTTCAGGCCAATTTCACTTATAAGTAACAATGCAAAAATACTAAATAAAATTCTTACAAACTGAATACAAAAACACATCAAAACCATCATTCACCAGGATCAAGCAGGCTTAATCCCATGAGTGGAGGGATGACACAATATGCAGAAGTCCAGCAACATAATATACTTTATAAATAAACTAAAGGAAAAAAGTCTTATGAGCATGCCATTAGAATCTGAAAAAGCCTTCAACAAAATACAACACCCCTAACAATATCAACCAACCAGACCAACCAGACCACCCAGAGCTCCTGGGGATTAAACCACTAACCAAAGAATATACATGGAGTGACCCATGCTCCAGCTGCATATGTAGTAGAGGATAGCCTTGTTAGGCACCAATGGGAGGAGAGGTCCTGGTCATGTAAAGGCTTAATGCCCCAGTGTAGGGGAATGCCAGCTCAAGGAGGTGGAAGTG
Organism: Montemys delectorum; assembly: GCA_019843815.1. Lineage (NCBI taxonomy): Eukaryota > Metazoa > Chordata > Mammalia > Rodentia > Muridae > Montemys > Montemys delectorum. The sequence goes on from JADRCD010179630.1 coordinate 1,029, forward strand.
GGTGGGTGGGTAGGGAAGCACCCTCATAGAAGCATGGGGAGGAGGATGGGATGGGGGTTCCAGAAGTGAAACCAGGAAAAGGGATAACATTTGAACTGTAAATAAATAAAATATCCAATAAAATAAATACATTTTAAAAAAAGTCTTAGATCAGGAATTCATGACACTTACATAAACATAATGAAAGTAATACATGGAAAACCAATAGCCAACATCAAACTAAATGGACAGAAACTAGAGCCAATCCCATTAAAATCAGGGATAAGACAATTTTTCCCATTCTCTCCCTATCTACTAAATATAGTACTTGAAGTTTAGGTTAAAGCAATTATCAACCAAGGGAGAACAAGAAGATAAAAATGGAAAAAGGAAGAAGTCAAAATATCACTATTTGCAGATGATATGATAGTATACATAAGTGACATCCAAAATTCTACCAGAGAACTCCTACAACTGGAAAAAAAACTTTAGCAAAGTGACTGGGTATAAAATTAAACAAATCAATACCCTTCCTTTATACAAATGATAAACAGGCTGAGAAAGAAATTAAGGAAACAATGCCTTTCACAGTAGCCACAAATAGTATAAAATATCTTGGTGTAACTCTTACCAAGCAAGTGAAAGATCTGTATGAAAAGAACTTTAGATTCCTGAAGAAAGAAAATAAAGAAGACTTCAGAAGATGAAAGATAAATATCTTCCATGATCATGTATTGATGAGGTTAACATAGTGAAAATTGCCATCTTATCAAAAGCAATCTACAGATTCAACACAATCCCAACAAAATTGCAATACAATTCTTCACAGACATGGAAAGAGCAATTTTCAACTTCATATGGAAAAACAAAAATATTATGAAGCCAAAACAATTCTCAACAATAAAAGATCTTCTAGGGGAATCACTGACCTCAAGCTGTACTACAGAGCAATAGTGATAAAGACTGTATAGTATTGGAACAGACACAGACAGGTTGATCAGTGGAATAGAATTGAAAACCCAGGATTAAGCCCATGTTCCTATGGGCTTCATCTTTGGCAAAGAAGCAAAAATCATTCTGTGGAACAAAGAAGGCATCTTCAATAAATGATGCTGGTCTAAAGAAGAATGAAGATAGATCCCTATTTATTACCTTGTACAAAACTCAAGTGCAATTGAATTAAGGATCTCAACACAAAACCAGATACACTGAATCTAACAGAAAATAAAGCATGAAAGAGCCTTGAACTCATTGGCTCAAGGGGAAATTTCCTGAACAGAACACTAGTGGCTCTAAGATCAAGAATTGATAAAAGGGACCTTATGAAACTAAAAAGCTTCTGTAAGGCAAAACACACCATCATAGGACAAATCGAAAACCTACAGATTGTGAAAAATTCTTCACTAATCCTACCTCTTATAGAGGGCAAATATCCAAAATATATAAAGAACTCAAGAAGTTAACCTCCAAAAACATCCCAAATAACCCAATTCAAAAGTCGGATGTAGAGCTAAACAAAATATTCACAGCAGAAGAATCTCAAATGGCCAAGAAGCTTAAAGAAATATTCAATTTCCTTAGTCATCAGAGAAATGCAAATCAAAATGACCCTGAGATTCCAACTTATACTAATCAGAATGTCTAAGATCAAAAACTCAAGTGACAGCACATGCTGGCTAGGATATGGAGAAAGAGGAATACACCTCTATTGCTGGTGAAATGTCCAACTGGTACAACAAGTCTGGAAATCCATTTGACAGTTCCTCAGAAAATTTGCAACAGTTCTACCTGAAGACCCAGCCATACCATTCTTGGGCATATACCCAAAAGGTGCCCTACCATACCACAGGGACAGTTGCTTCACTTTGTTCATAGCAGCCTTATTTGTAATACTCAGATGCTGGAAACAACCCATATGTCCCTCAACTGAATAATGGATTCAGAAAATGCTTCATTTACACAATGGAATACTATTCAGATATTAAAAATGAGGACATCATTAATTTTGCAGGCAAATGGACAGAACTAGAAAAATATCATCCTGAGTGAGGTAACCCAGACCCAAAAGGACATGCATGATAGATACTCACTGCTAAGTGGATATTAGTCAAAAAGTACAGAATACTTAGGATACAACCCACAGATCGTAATAAGTAGAACAAGCAGAAAGGCCCAAGTGAGGATGCTTCAATTCCACTTAGAGGGGTGAAGAAAATAATCATAGGAGGCAAAGAGAGAGAAACCTGGGTGGGAGAGGGGCAGTAGGAAGGGAAATGGGGAACAGGATCAGGGATGGGGATGGAGACAGGAGAAAAGTCCAGACTTCAAGGAGAATGAAATGGAAATATGCAGCCTTAGAGGGTGTAAGGTGGGAAACCGTCTAGAAAGTTCCATAGACCCTGGATGTGAGACTCTCAGGATTCAGTGGGGATGCCCTTAGCCAAAATGCCCAACAATGGGGTGAGTGAACTCGAAGAGTCCACCTCTAGTAAAAAGACAGGACCTCAAGTGGAGAGACTGGATTACTAAGCCATAGTCAAAATTTCTGACCCCGAAATTGTCCCTGTCTAAAAGAACTATAGGGGCAAAAATGGAGAAGAGACTTAAATAAAGGTGGTCCAGTGACCTGCCCAACTTAGGATCCATTTTATGGGGGCCACCAAGGCCTGACACTATTACTGATGGTATGAAGTGCTTACACAGCCTAGCATGGGGGCCTCTGAGAAGTCCTACCAGCAGCTGACTGAGACAGACTCAGATACTTACACCCAACCATTGGGCTAAAGTAGGGGTCCGCTAAGGTTGAATTAGGACAAGGATTGAAGAAGCTGAAGGGGAGGATGACCCCACAGGAAGACTATCAATCTCAACTAAGCCGGATGCTAGGAAGCTCCTAGAGCCTGAGCCACCAACCAGACAGCATACATGGGCTGGTCTAGGGCCCCTGGCACATATTTACAGAGGTCTGCCTATTTCTAGCCTCAGTGGTAGTAGGTGAGCCTAACTGTAGAGAGACTTGAGGCATCAGGAAAGGGGAATGCCTGGTGGGAGCAGAGCAAGAAGGGGGGGGGGGGGGGGAGGAATGAAATGAGGAACTATGGGAGGGAAACCTGGTGGGAGGCAACAGCTGGAATGTAAATAAATAAAATAATTTTAAAAACAAGCAAACAAAACAAACAAAAAAACAAAGCTTAAGCAAGACAAGTCAATGGCAGTTAGTTTTTCTCTATGCTAGCTGACAACAGTTTGTATTTACCAAAACCAAGTCATTTATAATACATCTGATTATTTGAAACCTTATTTGGTTAGGCTCACTGTCTCATAATAGGATCATTACCCTTTTATTTATAACCCTGCCTTTTCATGGTGCAGAGTGAAACCTGTGACACATACTTAGATCAACATGTCCCAAACCTATTTTCCTTTCTATAAGTACAACTATATGCTTGTAGTAAATGCAAACTCACTGTGCTCTATTTCTAATCCATAGATCCCTCACTACTCTATCTACAAAGAGGGACAATTCTACTCTTAGCTCTTCCTTTGTTATATCTTTCTGACAAAACAGCCTAAACCATCTCCTGAATCTTTATTATCAACTACACTAACTTCCTAAAGCTATTTAAAACAAATCAGGAATTCTATACAATCATTAACTCATTTAAACTACATTAGTCTATGATAGTTTGTCTTCAAATTGATCTGCAGAAAAATTGCCCAATAGAGTGGGCTGACTCCCATGAAGTAATCACATCAGACTATATATGGGCAAGAAAGGTCTCTCCATTCCCATTCACACTGTGCTACTACAGGAGGAATATAGCAATGGCAAACATGAGAAGGCACAGCAGCAACAAGAAGTAATCCAGGGACAAACCCTCTGGGTCTGTACCTCTCCAAGATACATCCATTGAAACTGTGTAGAATGGTAGACCTTCTCCAGGAAGCCCACATGTCCACTGTGTTTCCTCCTGCGTGGTCTACCAATGTTCTTGACAGCTGCCCCTTTTCAGGACTACCATTCCTACTAGGCAACTTCTTCTCCGTGACTCCACTCTGACTGCACTCTTGGTAACTGAAGAATAGTGAGTTACCAACTCAACATCCTTGTTTGCACTTGCCCATATTTCTCATAAAATGTCCTCATTTGATTCTTTGACTAATCATCTTTGCTAGGAAGAAAATCTTGCCCTCAAGTTTCCTCCATTATAATCATTAATTACTGAGGTGACATGATAGTTTCCTTTGTCCCTGTGAGGTTATGTCCTACTCAAAACTCCTCTTAGGCTGGCATACTTCTGCTACTGTAGTAGTACCTATAATTCAAGCTAGTGTCAGGTTGCAAAATCAGAGTCATCATTGCTCAGTTAGTACCTCTTCGAATCATTTGTTGTTCACGTGCAAACAATCTGAGCATTCTCCTTCTGTGGTATGCTTCATTGGCAATGTAGTATGGAATAGGCTGGGTAATAAAGTGCTGCAGCTTCCTTCTTAGCTTCATTGCTCTTGCTGTTGAGTCATGAAGGATTGTGTGCCAGTCGGTTGAGAACAACATGGTGTATTCCTCATTAAAATGCAATTAACTCTGGAAGAGAAGAATAGAATGTTCTGTCATTTAGCAATCCTCCTAGTGAGCAAGGGCAAAAAAAGCAACATTTCTGTTTTTATACAAAAATCTGTATAGATACGTTTGCAAGCAAAAAGAAATCATCAAGCTGTAGCTCTTTCAGATGGGAATAAACCTCATCGAGGGGCTATTCTCTGAGAGGTACTGAAAATCTGACTTACAAATTCAAGCTAAGAATCTAGATTGTAAAGACCACTCTGGCCCTACATTTATCAGACTGAAGTCTTGAATACTTGTGGTTTTGGTTTTATTTGGGACTTTAAGATATGTACAAAGAGAGGATGAATATTGTTGAGAATGACTAAATGTGCACTGTCCCATAAAACCCCCATAGATAATTAGATAAGATATAGAAAGTAACATCAATCCTACAAGATTAAAGCATATAAGACTTTGTCAGAAACCCTTCTCTATTCCTAGAAATCCAAGCTAATTCTTTTGTCCATGTTCAATTGTGGCCCATAAGAGCACAGGGTGCTGCCTCTCATGGCTAACACTGGCTTGGCTCCTCTACTGAAAAGTAGGACTCAGCACAAGAATTTTATGAATTATTTAAATATAAAAATCAATGCGATGTGTACCAATATTATTTTTAATGTTTTCTTGCTAGTAGATTATATAAAAATAACTGACAAAAATGCCTTAATTGTGGATTCTTAATAATTCCCTAAAATTATTTATATATTCTTTATTGAAGCTTCCACTTTGACACATTAGACCATTGTCATTTGTAGGCATTTCATTTACCACTTTATACCACAAACACATCTTAGCCATACTTTACTGGATATAAGATTATATTATTTATATTTCTGAAATATAATTTATCTTTATACAATGTCTTTTCTTTTTGTTCAATTCTTACAGATCTGTCTAAGACCAGTTGAATTTTTTACAGTCAATTTTATATCTCACAAAGATTGAACTTATCTCTGAATTAGCAAGTTGCAATGCAAGGCACTACTTAAGATTTCCAAGTTAGGGTGAGATGTTTCCATTGTTTAGTTGCTTGTCATGTATTGCAGGGCATTTTTGAATGCATTTGTGGTTAAAATAAGACATGACACTTCCATATAGTTTGAAATTGTGGGCCTTATGTTGGGGCAGTCTCTCAGCTATCTACTAACTTATCCTAACCTTCCCACTATCTAGTCTCCCCATGTGGTTCTCACTACCTGCATACAGCTATATTCTTTCCCTTCTGCTTCCCTCAATGTTTTCCTCTATTCTTCCACTTCTGCTTGCATGCCTTTTGTATCCTGCCTTCCTGGAAGTTCTGCCCCATGCTTCCTGACTCATCATTGACTGTCAGATCTTTATTGTAACCAATCAGCAGTAAGACAATGCCTGCTCCATCTGTCTAGTTCCTTAAAGCATTGAGGACTGCCTGATCTTCATCTTTTGGGCAGGTATAGAAGGACAAATGTTTATAAATAGAAAACCTACTGAAGGTCCATAGAAATGGCAATACCAAAATCCTGCCAGCACTTAACTCTCTGCAGTATAGAATTAACAACTGAAACTATGGGAACACACACCAAACAATTTGATGAAGGTCACCCCAACTGTCTTGCAGTCATGAAGACCTGAGTTAATTCTCCAGAACCCACACTGAAAAACCTAGGCAGTGTCTAGGCCTTGTAATTTTCAGTATTAAGGAATCAGAGACAACAATCTCTGAAGCCAGTCATTCTAGTTTACTTAGCAAACTCCAGACCAGACAGAGACCTGTAGCAAAAATATGGTTAAGGTACCTGAGAAACAATACATATGGTTGTATTCTGGCCTCTACATACATATGCACACACAAATAAGAAATCACACATACACACATCTGATGCATACATATACGTACATGAGTACACACAGAAGACTATCACTAATTAGAAATCTGAAAGCAATAAGGATAAAATTAACCCATATCATGTTTTTTTATGCTAAGACTGAAGTACTTGGTCAAAACAAGATTCAGAAAATGAGAATACAAAGGCAGAAATATTATTTTCACATTGGTTATGAGTAGAGTTTTATGAGAACAAATTGGAGGTTTACATACTTTGAATAAAAGTATAACTGCTTCTACTTATTTGATCATATATGATGGAGTGTTCCATCGCGCCCTTTTTATTTGATGTATAAATGCACATCTAACCAACACATCTTCATTCCTTTCACCAGTGGTTTATCACAGGGGCTCTTTAGAATTTAATTCCAACTACAGCATCACTGGAAACATGTTTTTCCTAATACATTTGTGAATTAAATTTCCAGGAGTATAGAAAATAGGTGGATAAAGACCTCAAATAAAACACGAATGCATGCACTTGCCAAGGTGTACATGTGGAGGACAAACAACAACTTGTAGGAGATAGATTTCTCTTTACACCATGTACATCCTGGGTATTGAATTCATGGCCATCAGGTTCATTCAAAACTTCTTCACTCACAGAACCATCTTGCAAGCCCTTGAAATAGCTTAAATAAGTATGAGAAATATTTCCTAATTTAAAACATCCAAAGGTTTGTCATTCACTATTTATACGTGCAGTATTTGGGGTTAAAATGTGCAGGCATTGCTACTCATTAATTAATCAAGTCTACTAAGAACATCCTTACCTAAGGTGCCAAAGTTGCAGCCAGAGATGGAGTCTTTAAGACAATGGCAATTGAACTGAGCCAGGAATGATGTAAAGGCTTTTGGGAAATGAGATTAACAATCAATCTTGTCCTAGATTGAAAGAATAGCAGAAGCAAATGGTAAAATAGTAGAGAAATAAAATAGTTTTATAAAGATTAATAATTAAAAATATTCATCTCACCCTTTCTTTCTCCACCTCTCTCTACCTCTTCCTCTTCCCCACCCCTCCACCACATTTTTCCTAGTGGATACACAAACGATTCTGGGCAATACCAAGGAGAATGCAGACATGGAATGCTTTCATGCACAACTCCACATATTACAGAATTTCAGGTGCTCTCATTAGCAAGAAGCTCAACTTCCTTAAGAATCTTCCTATCTTATACCCAGTTCTTTTCTGTGGTTTGAACACTGGCCTATTATTTTAGTCTTGTTATTCTAAGTGGTTTATTATTCTTGGTGAATAGTGAATTACTCTAATGGTGCTTATTATTCTATTCAGTATAAACTTGAAATTGATTAGGAGTGAATAGCTTCTAAGGAGCCTTTCCAATGCAAAATTAGGTTTCTGTACTTTTATGCTGCTTATTTTTCAGTACTAGTAATTGCTCTGGCAGTTCCTATCACTTAACTATCCATCTCTCTGTTGTGAACTGTGCACATATAGTCCAGTGGTTCTAAAATAAAGCCAATTCTTTGTAAAGAGAATCTTACTTTCAAATGACTTTAAGTGAATGTTAACTTTCAAAAATTATATAACAATTCCACTTCTCTCCCACCAAGATCTATTTTTTATTGTTGTTACGTGTGTGTGTGTGTGTGTGTGTGTGTGTGTGTGTGTGTGTGTGTAAATACAAACTGCTCAGTTTGTATAATACTCACTCTTTGTATATGAGCTTATAGCTGACCACTTGGTACTGGAAAACCAATTGAATAGCTCTTTCCTAGGAAAGACTATTTCTCCCATTCTCAGCATTCCTTAGTTTCCTGTAGTTCTTTCTTTAGCTTTGAGGAACTATGATGAGCTTCCACATTCTACTTTAGCATTTCCTTTGGTGTCATCCATAATTGTATAAACACTAAAGCTTATCTGGCTTAATCCTGAATAGTACAATCTCTTTCTCATGTTATTTAATTCATACTGTTTCCATAGATTTTCCCATAAACTATTCTAATGAATACTTCTTTTCTATAAGTTAACTTTAGATTATTAAACATTTTGGCAACATGTTGTCCTCTATATCATTTAGTGCTGTGATCAGACACAAAAAAGGAAGACAAGGCTCTCTTTTGTTCAATAATTTTACATTTATCATGTATAACTTATTTTTCCAGATATTCAAGCCTCAAATATGTTCACTTTGTTCTAAACAATCTGTAAGAAAAATACTCATGTATATATTTACATGCTCCTTACAGATACCATGCAAGATTTTGTCTGTTTGTGTATTTGTTGTTTTGTGATAGAGCCATTCAAGGCAGCCAAAGCTGAACTGCAACTTGTTATGTAGTCCATGCTAGCCTCAGACTCATAGTCCTTCTAAATAGTTCTCTCAAATGCTAGGATTAGAGGTACATGTTACTATATACAGCCTAAGATACAGGATGTTGATGACAATATTTCCTTTCTCATTTATAACATCACTACATAAATTGAACTGATTTTAGTACCAAGTATAGTAGGTCTTTAAATCTCAATTTCAACTCTTGACTAACCTAAACCATTCTTACATTCACTGTCAATTTTTGGAGTTTGTCTGTGTGTATGAGCTATAAATAATAACTTGGTTTTCCACGAAGATTATATACATTAGATTTGCTGAATTCTTACGTTTGTAGGAAAGTGAGACAGCTTCTTAATGATGCTTAGGATTTTTCTGTGGCCATTTGGCCAAATACAGTTTATGCTTAAATAATTTTGACTTGATGCTAAAGGAGGAGTTTTTTGTTTTTTTCTGTTTTGTGTTTGTCTTTGTTTGCTTTGATTTTTCCTCCTTCATGTCCCACTGATCTTAAGAAGGATCTGGGGTCCTTGGCCTACAAGGACCCCAGAGTAGCATATGTTGCATAGACAGACATGTAGGAACAACATCCATATGTACTAAACTTAAAACAACAACCAAAAAATCCACAAAAGTTATGAAGGAAATCATTAAATCTAAGAAGTGAAATAGCAAAATTCTTCAAGGAACATAAAAGTTAGTCATGCATATGCATAGTGCCACATGCCTGTAGTCTCAGTGTGCAGGAGGCTAAACATAATGATCATGAGTTTGGGACTAGCCTGAACTACATACACAGTGAGTGTCAAAATGTTAAAAACAAACAAAAGGAGAGATGAAATAAAAATAACTATGCCATTATTAAATGGAATTTAGTCCATACAGAACCATTCTACTAGTTTGATTTCTCCATGCTCTGTGGCTCAAATATATGTTGTCTTCAACAATAGGAACTTAATATCAAGTGATGAAGAATAACCAGAACTATTGTCAATAGTCTATGATACTTGGTTTATAGAACCTCATTGGCCAGCAACTCAAAAGTAGGTAGACAGTTCCTTGTGCTATGGTTTGTACTTGCTGAAGCCCTTAATAAATTTGGAGTTGAGATGGTGGTACTTATGAGATAAGGATCTATTTCCATTCTTCTACATGTAGCTATCCAGTTAGATGAGCACCATCTGTTGAAGAATCTGCCTTCTGTCTAGTCTATAGTTTTGGCTTATTTGTGAAAACTCAGGTAGCTATGTCACAGGGAAACTAAATTACCTAGAAAACTATGTTCAACTTGTTGAGCTGCCTTCATAACTGTTCCCAGATTTCATGAGAACTCATTCATGCTGGAGTGATCTTTGATAATGCAACTATCTTTGAATCTCCTTTGTTCTTCAAAGTAACCTCTTACCTCTACTCCTGGAAATGATGCCAATAAAATATATTGGTTCACCAAGTTGAACTTTAGCAGTATACACATGGTGGTCTAACATATGATATCCTATTTGGACTGAGTATATTTTTTTCACATTTTCCAGGAATAATATCACACAGAGTGGTATGGCTATATAGTCTCCATCTAATAATATTGACTCTCCATTTAATTTTAACATATACATTTATATAATATTAGTTATTATGAAATGTTAATAGATAATCAGAATTTCAGTTAAAAACATTGCAAGTTAGTTTTTGTTAGCTTTCATATATCATGCAAAATGAGCCATAATTACTTTAACTATACTATTGGGCAAAACTACATATAGAAATTGAATTAATATTTATTTTTCAGATTTATACAAATTTAAATTATTTTCACTTGATTTACATAGTCAGAAATGCTAATAAAATGTCACATATTGGTGATTTAATGACTGCTTTTTTGTGGTTAATATGTCGGAAAATACAATATAGCAACAATTAAAATCAGTAACTTGGAAACATGTATGTCTCAAAATAGTCTATTGCTTTTCCTTTTTATATTAAAATTTATGGTAAGCACTAGACTTACTTTTTTTATTGTCTTTTTCTTTATTAGATATTTTCTTTATTTACATGTAAATTTCCCCTTTCCCAGGTTCCCCTCCAAAAAACAAACAAACAAACAAAAACAACAAGAACAAACTCCTTTTGCCTCCCCCCTCCCCATGCCTACCACCCCACCCTCTCCCACTTATTGGTCCTGGCATTCCCCTACACTGGGGCACAGAACCTTCACAAGGCCAAGGTCCTTTCCTCCTATTGATGATTGAATTTGCAATCCTCTACTATACACATGCTGCCAGAACATTCAGTCCCATCATGTGTAGTCCTTGGTTGGTGGTTGGGTCCCTGGGAGCTCTGAGGGTACTAGTTGGTAATTGTTGTTCGTCCTAAGGGGCTGCAAACCCTTCAGCTCCATAGAACCTTTCTCTAACTCCTTCATTGGGGACCACGTACTCAGTTCAACGAATGGCTATGAGCCTCTACATCTGTATTAGTCAGGTATTGTCAGAGCCTCTCAGGAGATAGCATATAGAGACTCTGGTCTTCAGATTATTGCCTCCATTTCCTCACTTTGAGTTTAGGCATCTGAAAGGCCAAAGCTTACATTTTGTCCTCAAATCCCAAACTCCACAGGCAAGTACAAGCATCTAATCTGGTCTTCTAATCATAGACATCAATAAGATCACATTTCAAAATACTAGTATATGTAACAATAAGAGTGGTGTAAACTTCTCAGAACTGTACCTCACACACAGTATGTGTAATAGTGTTATCCGCTTTCAAACTGCCAAAGCCAGGACTCATAGGAGATCTACATAAACTTCGTATTTGACTTCAGTCTTGTAGGAATGAAAATATTTCTACTCAAGTTTCTAAATACAAGCTTCCTGTGATCACTCAAGTGAATAAATCATGCATTGTGGAGTAAGAATATTAAAGCTTCCAACACAATACATGGAAATCGCTGATGTTTCTGGCCTTTGGGAAGCATTGCTGTCTTTTTCATGTCATCGTTCGTAGACTAGCATGCCTCTACCCCTCTAATCAAAATGTATAGTAGCTTTATCCTCCCCCACAGATATTCTGATAGTAATAGAAGGGTTATTAGAATGTTTTCAATCATTCCCATCCTACAAACATGAAACACATCTCCACTATTTTTTTCCACTAGTGTCAGGCCACCTCAGTTTTAAAGTCTTTCTCCTATTTCCACAGTCGAAATTTCATTTCGATGAAAACAGGACCTCACAGCCTGCAGGAAACGCTAACCCAGACTTTCAGGCTAGTGTTGAGCAGCTGACTTCTATTTTTTTTTCCTTCCAGTGAAAACAGATATCAAAGCTGTTAAGACATGGGAAAGGCCTTGTGATGCTTCTTAAGAAAAAAAAATTATCTTATTTCTGTAAATCCAGTTTTTCCTAGAACAAGATGCTAATGGCAACTGGATATTGCGAATGAAACCACTTGATCATTTTAATGCTGAGGTATCAGGCCATTGTGTCCATAAGCTGCTATATAAGACAAGACCATGGGTGTCTAGGGTTCTTGAAATATCAAAGCATTCACATATATCACAGATGTTTAAAGTATTTGACCTTTTACTACTTCTAAATGCTCTTTTAAATCCACGTTTTAGGTATATGAAATAAAACCTTAATATTTTAAGTTCTTTAATCATAATATAATCCACATTATCTCTAAATAATGAAATGTACTCTCGCAGAGTAAATCAAGTTTAATAAAATCATTGTCTTCCATATTAGTCCAAGGTGGCATTCTCATATGTATTAATACCTACTTGCTCTTATACGGTCTCTGATAACATTAGTTATTGGTATTAAAAGATCAAATCAAGTGTCCTTGGTTGGAAAAAGTCAAAATAATTTACAATTTTAAGGTGTGAAATCCTTGAAATACCTGATTTTTGTATAGTTGAGACATCTCCTTAAGTCTGCTCCCTGTAGTGAGGAAGAGGTCACTATGCCTTAGATAGAATTGCTCATTACTCATCCTTGTTCCTTTTAATTATTCATGTTTCATGCTACAGTAATGTATGTATATGTGATATGTGTGTATTGTATATAAATTTTGTATGAATTTATATTTTAAAAATAAAATAGGATGATGCTAAATTAGAGAAGATGTGTCTGACATGACTTCCAGATGCAATATGTGTTATTATTTAGGTAGCATCCATTAAAATAATCTCAAAATTTTATTTTCAAAAAGAGATAGATATCTTAGATCAGGTTTCAGGATAAAAGGGCATATAGTATGCTATCATGTTTTGGCTAAAACCAAAATACATATACAGATCAGGAATTTCCTACAATAAGACTTTAAAAGTTATTTAAATGTATAATCATAATGTTTTAATCTTATATCCATGCACATATATATCACTCTACTGTTCATATAATAATAAAAACTATTTTAATAAATCACAGAAAAAATAAAAAAGAGTCATAGATTTCTTGTATTTAGAACATGAGTATTTGTTTTGGTATTCACCTACATTTCAGAATTGAACAGTTCCAAATTTAAAAAAAAGATGAATAAATTTGAGTTAAAATTTAGTCTTATGGGGCTGGGGAGATGACTCTGCAGTTAAGAGCTCTGGTTGCTCTTCCAGAGGTCCTGAGTTCACTTACCAACAACCACATGGTGGTTCACAACCATCTATAATAATGACTTCTGAGGTCCTCTCCTGACATGAAGGTGTACATGCAGACAGAGCACTCAAACATAAAACAAATCTTTTTTTTTGTTTTTTAATGCCTGAACTCCTCATTTTAAAAAATCTGAGAACAAATGATAAGAGTTTCTGTTCTAGAAAATAATTTTGAAGAGCATTAAACCTGACAAACCTTACTTACTGTGATCAATGGTGAAATGCCTGACTTCCCACATTTTCAAGGATAACTACTTTGTTCCTAACCTCTGCTTCTTCCCCTCCCCACACTTATGCCATATGTTAATTTGACTTTCACCATGGTTTAACCCTTGAATTACCCCTATACTTCATCAAGACTAAAATCTCAAACAGTGTATATATCAAAACCATATTTGTATTAAACATATTTTTGTAACTTAAAAGATAACAGGAAGCTTTGCTTAAACTCTGCATTCTTCAAGAGAAAGTTTTAATTAATTCATTATATTTCCAATGTACTCACTGTGATTGTATTGAACTTAGAATAAATGTCAGAAAAATCAATAGTTCTACACTGTTAGATGACTTCATATCCAGAATGGTGAGGCTTCCTACTGGGTAGGTCTTATACGTTCTGCAGGACATTATCTCATTTTAGTAGGTATTATATATATTTTTGAGGTAAATTTTAGGTATTAACTCAAGTAGTAAACATAAAAATAAACTTTTTTGAAATTTTAACAATGCACATACAGATTCATAAGATACATACACAGCAACACACAAAAGACACAGACACGAATGCACACACACAAAACATACAGAAACACAGACACACACAGATATGTACACACAGAGATGTACACAGAGATATACACACACACACACACACACACACACACACACACTCACACACACACACACACACACACACACACACACAATGGGCTTTGTTGAACTCTAATCAAAGACACCTGACTTCTGGTTCATTTTTAGCTCTTGTAAAAAACAAAATTTCATCTGTCAGATTTTCTAAAGGAAATTAGGAGGCCTTGTAAACACAGGATATAGAACCACGTTCCCTGAAGTAGTTGTGGGCAAGGTATTAGTCCCAAACTCCTCTCCAGCTGTATCTTCTTACAACTGCATTCTTATTCTGGGTACCTGCTTTTATACACCCTCCTTGCTGGACAAAGCCAGACACCCTTATGTGGCCATCAAAATATCCTTATCTGGAACATCAGCTGAAACCCTTTCTCTAATTTTCACTGTTTCACTCTACACTGAACTCTGTGTTCTCTCCCATCTCTCCCAGTCTTCCAATCCACAGCTAGAGGACAACCACTATCATCCTTATCTCATTACTTTATTACCTCACATTTTCATTCCTCCAGGAAAATCACATATCTAAGAACAGCGTTGCTCCTTTCAGTATGGCTCCACATACTAATTAAGTGGCCACCCCAACATCCCATTATTCAACAGCATGTAGGAATTTGATTTACCTGGTCCATTTTTTCTAATATTAGCATCATTTTCTCAAATTTGTTCTTCTAGAAAGACACTTCAATCATCTAGGAATACTAATGCTGCTCATTTCATTTGGAATGCACATATCCCATTTGTGTTTTCTTATAATTCCAGATCTGGTAGCTATTTTAGCAAAAAAATAGATTTTGTTGAGGGTGGCAGCCCTATACAAGTCATGACATGAAAGAAAATTCTGAAATGTGTTCACTCCCAAAGTATTATTTCTATTTTTATAGGTGAAACTTTAAGAGCTTATATATCTTATGCATATCAATCTCTCTTATATCACATATAGTTCATGAAGAACTTTCATACTCATCAACTGTTATCTATGTGTAGCATTCTATCAACTACTAGAAAAATTCACTGCAGTATTCGATCAACAAATAAATCTTGTGATCTCAGCAACAGCAGTTCAGACAAGTTGCTTTAGGAAATGGTTTTAAATGGAAAATTAACACAGTACTAAATAATAAATCACAAATCTAATGACTACAAGCTAAGTGAAATACCATTGATTTACTAAAAAAAAAAATCATTAGATTTTGAAATTCAACACAGCTGCTAAGTAGAATGTCATCTAATAAAAAAGGATTGTAACTTATTAAGTCAAAACCAGCAAGCATGTAAAACACAAGGATGGTAAATCGTACATTAATATTTCCATTTACCATTTATATGCATGCATGCGTTGAGACATACATATTTGTTACCTATAGGCTATATAAAACTTTTATGGAGGTAGTTACAAAAATATCTTACTATAAAGAAACAAATATAACTGTGTTTATCGAGCATGTATGTAAAGGCAGTTGAAGATGCCTGTATGTTTTTAAGCACATAAGGATAATTTAAAAAATAAAAAAATAAAGAGCAAAGAAAGAAAAAAAACTGAATAAGGGATTTTCAAAGATGTTTATTCTAAAGACTATTAATTTCATTGTTGCTGTGTTTGTGTTTCCATAGCACTGGGGCATGGAAACTGGCTCTTCACACATGAAATTTTTGGTTTCATTACTAGTCTTGGAATGTAAACCAAACCGCAAATCGTTAACAACAAACTTTTCAGTGAGCTGCCACTGACCTATGATGAGATTCATATAAAGTTCATTTTTCAAGAATCTCAGCATTTTAGAGGACCTCAGAAGCTAACTCATAACATTCTCCTCATGTTACACATGCCTGTGACTCCTTTATGACAATTGAACCAGTGACTGAACACTTGAACACTCCTAGTAATAAAAATGTTAAATATTCGAGAAGGTGAATGTGTAAAATTTGGAGAGAGCTGAAGCTGCAGATTGTGATGAGGGCCTAGGGAGTTCTCCCATCCATGTGCCTGAGACAAGAAGCTACCAGTCCCAGACTACACCTTGATGTTTCCAGAAGCACTGAGTGGCTAAAGCTGCAAATTTTCTCAGCAATAGATACCTGCTGTGATCTACAACAGCAGAGCTAAAGCTCAGAACCTCATCACTCTTGTCTTTTCTTCTACTTCTGAATCACAAATAACTATATCCAACTGGTTAACCATTGGTTGTCCGAGTAACTTTCATAACCAAATATTCTAACAAGTGCTGCTTTTAGGTTTCGAATCCCTACACAATAGAATAAAAAAAAAAAAAAAGGATCTGAATTATAACCTACAACATTCAACAGAGAGCAAAACGAAGCAATTGTTCTACCCTCAGGACATATTTGATTCTGTGATAGTCTAAAGTTTCATTTCTATTGCTGTGATAAAATATTCTGACAAAAAGACATTTAAGATAAAAAGGGAGTTATTTCAGGTTATAGTTCCATGTCATAGTCTACCATAGGAAGGAAGTCACAGTGGGAAGAGCTTCAAGCAGATCTACACCTCACATCTACAGTTGAGAAGTGTAAACATATTCATGTTATTAGTTAGGCAGAGCAAGATTTCTCTAGTTTAATACAGTCTGGACTTCTTGACTAGAAATTGGTGAATCCTGTAGTGGGCTGAGTATCCCTTTATCAATTGACTTCAAACCATCACCTATAGACAACCCTATAAAGCCAATCTTCATTGAGATTTCTGGTGATTATAGCAAGTTAATAATTAAAGATGATAATCTCAGAAGTGTTCCAGACACAATCCAACCAATATTTACTTAAAATGTCCAAAGCCACAATGTAGTACTTAGCATGTTTCTCTGAAAAGACATTGGGTATATAATCTTACTTTAACTTTTTTCATTCTACAACTTTACATGGTCCAAACACCCTAAATAATACACAGGGAACAGCATACTTGCATAATGCTCCATTTAATATTTTATTGTTATATTTCAGCCAAATCAAAGAGATAATATGAAAAAGACAAAGTATGTCATTTTTATAGTACAAATGTAGTTCTGTGCACCTTGCATTCTTCTTCACAAAAGTTGTCTTTTCTGTCATAAATGTAAGACGTGGAAAATTTTGACTTTCATCAGGGAAGAACTGCAGACATAATGATAGAGGAAGTGCAAAAATGTTAAATAATTTGAAAGATTAACAGCAACGAAGCAGAACTAATCAAATAAATCCATTCTTTATACATATATACACATACTGGCTCTTAATGGTTTAACTGAATGTCAGGGTCATGATGTTAAATAAAATATTTAGAGGTCAAATATTATGAATTGGAGAAAGCTTTCATCATCCTGTCCAGGATTTAAAAAGAAATGATACAGTAACTCCTGACCTAGTTGATGATAGAACAATTTCCTCTCTTTGTTCTGTATATATTTGATAATTGGTGCATTTATTCAACCCTGAAGAAGATGCATAAGAGGCAGCATTTTCACTAAACCATCCGTTAACCTCACTGATAAATGAAAATATATTTTTGAAATTAAGAATTTCCATGAATGCCCTAACAAGGAGAGAGAGAGAGGGGTAGTCTGTGGGAAGATAGCAGGACTCAAAATAGACAGATAGGTAAGTTGAGTGGCTACAGGCTGCCTAGATATCAGACCCTTAAGTAAATGTAGTCATGCTACATGCTGCAACTGAAGACATGCTCAAATTGAAGCATTCTCACTTTTGTGTTACCATTGATGCTTCAGAGAAAATATAGAATAGGGAGAGAATGATGTCTGTGGATGACAGAACTTGCTGTGTGCCCAAGAACAGTTCCTAGTTCATCTTTTCCAGAACAAGACATTATAGAGACATGATATCTAGATAATAGAAGCAGAAACAGCTTATTAGAAAATGATATCCTTATGTGGGAGAACCACTAGTCTCAGTGGAAGAAAAAGGATGAGTAGTTCATACAGCTCCACTGTGCAAAATATGGCAGTCTTTATGTCATATAGTATGGGCTTTTAGTGTCAATTGCATAGTGGGATTTCTCACATATGCTCTCTTTTTCTCATAGTTTTACATAATACTCCAAACATCACATGTCTCATTAGCATATTAAATCTCCACCCAGGTGTGTACATTTTAGTAGTATAACAAGTCACAAGTCACCTTAGATACTCTGCAGTATCCCTGTCCCTACCAGGGACAGTGCCTCTGACCAGTCCTAGTTAGGCTTAGTGGATTCCAGACTTCCTCTATGTTTATATTTTTTTGTATGCAGATTTTATATCATTTGTGCCAGTCATTTGGGTGCTTCTCTGTCCTATTTCCCC